>PVJA010050080.1:0-13413 GCA_004027025.1 Myocastor coypus | reverse complement strand
AAAAAAAAAAAAAAAAAAGCTGGGCTAGATGGTTGCTAGTCCACCTGATGGGCAAGACTAACTCAACCCATACCAAAAGGATCCTTTATTTATACTTTTGCAAAGTTTCTATCACATGGCACAAGGTTGCCTAAGAACTAATAGCTGGCCTGAACCAGACAGGATATTTTTCTCAGGACTAGGGTAGCTTGTTTGCTTTAGGTACCTAGGCCTAGTCCCACCTACACACACTTGATCAATATCCTGGCTTCCTGCTGTTCCCAACAGAAAAAGAAGCTTTGATACACATACCGGAGGACCAGGGAGATAGCTCCATGGCACAAGTGCCTGCCTGGCAAGTACAAGGTCATGACTTGAACCCTGGTCCCACACACACACAAAAAAAAATAGTAATTTACATAGTTCATCCATCTAAAGCATGTTTTTAGTAGTTGTACAAGCATTGAATTTTTATAATACTTTCATTTCCCATGAAAGCCTCAAACACATTAGTAGTTACTGTCATCTCCTAAATCCAAACCCCCTTAAACTACTAATCTTTTTGTCTCTGAATTATCTTTTCTGAGTATTATGTGTAAGTGGAGTCACAGCGTCTGCCCATTTTTTGTGAGTGGCTTCTTTTACTTACCACGTAACAGCATCTATTGTCTTTTATTGTTTTACTACTGGCAACAGCCCACTGTGTGACTACACCACGCTTTACACATCAGCTGATGGATGTTTCTTTCCACTTCTGTGCTCATCTGAATAATTCTATTAGCATTCACATGCAAATTTCTATAAGTACATTTTTATTTCTTTTGGGTACAATTTTATTTATTTTTTTTTTAATTTAATTTATTTTCTTGTTTCAGAACCTTTGTTTATTCACTCATTTTTATGGCCGGCTCAGCCCAACCCGAGGGCAGGGCTGGTACAGCATGTGGTGCCGGGGATCGAACCGCAGTCCCTGCAGAAGCCCACACTTTCCCAAGCAGGGGCTTTAGACCACTGAGCCATCCCGCTGGGCCCCTGGGCACAATTTTAATTTGGGCTACTATAACAAAGTACATAGACTGGTATATCAAAAATACATGGTACTAATATTTCCAATATTCTCTGTAACCCATTAGGAGTTATGTCAACACCTGACTTTTACCTCCATTCTATGCAAAACCCTGTCTGGTCACACATGTTGTGCAGTGTGGCTAAAAGTGGAAACTGGTCACCTGTGTTGGGACAAGACAAGGCCAAAGTGCCTAAAGCAAACAAGCTACCTCAGATCTGAGAAAAACATCTAATCTGAGTCAATTTGTGATTACTCACTACGTAGCCCTGTATGCACAGCACTAACTTTGTCAAAGTTTAAACCAGTATACAATGTATACATACACAGAACCATGGTGGTGTTTCTGTTCCTCTTCTCTCATCAGGACAGATGGCTCCCACTCGACCTCAGCTTTCATCTCATCTTTATCTTCTAAATCCTCCCATTTTCCCCCAGGACCAACAAGAGCTACATGGGATGCAGCAGTGCATACTTTTTCCTCTGGTGTGAAAAGCCAAATGTTAAGAAGGACCAAAATGCATAATGGATATTATAAAATAGGAAAAATGTTCAAGTGGGAAGGGGAACTGGAGAGACAGGAGAGGGAAAAAAAAAGGAGAGGGAACAAAAATGAAAAAGCTTTTGTAAATAAGGGGGAAGGGTTGAAGGGTAGGTAGAAGAATGAAAAAAGAATTGATATGTCATGTAAATGTGCAAATTCTCTATGTGATTGTTGTGTATACCTAAAATGTACCAATAAACTTTTTAAAAAAGAAATAACTGTTAAGACGGGTATGGTGGTGCACATCTATAGTCCTAGCATTCCAGAGACTGACGCAAGAGGGTTGCCATGAATTTGAGGCCTGTCTGGGCTAGGTAGTGGGTTCAAGGCTAGCCTCAACTACATAGCAAAACTGTCTCAAAATAATAATAATGATTGTTAAAAGACATTTTCAGGGTCAGGGAAGTAGCTCAGTAGAATAAGTGCTTTTCTGGCAAGTGGGGTCCTGAGTTCAATCCCTGGTACCACAAGAAAAAAAAAAAGATTTTTAGATCCTTAAAACTTTTTTCTTGAGCTGGGTGCACATTAAATTGATTACACATGAGGCTAAGTCAGGAGGATCTTAAGTTCAAGGACAATGTGGGCATGAAGCCCTGTTTGAAAAAAGCCGTATTTTGGGATTGGGTATGTATACCAGTGATGCAATATATGATGTCCGATGTTAACCACCAACACCAAAAAATTTAAAAAATGAAACTTTCTGTCCCGTCTATGTTTCCCAGAGGACAACCACACACTTCCATAATAAAACAAATAAAGGGCTACCAGGATAGCCACCATTTTGGCCCTAGCCCTTCAAGGTCAGTGAGGACTCAGAACATAAAAGAACCTGTGCTGTAACATTCTATAACTCAGTGGTGTCCCAAATTTTCTGCTCAAGGAGATCATGGGACCTCAGAGGAAAGGGATAAAGTATAGTGTGTCTAAGGAGAGTCACCTAGAGAAAAAAGACATCTCTCAGGCTTTCACAGAAAGCAAACTGATCAAGCAATGGCCATGACTCATCCAAAAGGCTGACAGTGACAACAGTTCTACAAAGCACTGTACATGGTTCCAAAGTTAATCCTGAGGGGATCTGACCTTGGAAGATACAAATGATGTTTTGTTATACAGGTCTTGTTTTAACTTGCCCTTGATCACCCAGCGGAAAACCCTAATTACGAGGCATAAAACACAGAGCTAGGGCTGGGGAAATAGCTCTGTGGCACAAGTGTTAACCTGGTAAGTGCAAGGTTGTGAAGTTTAAACCCTAGTCCTACCAAAAAAAGAAAAACAACAAAAAAACAAAAACAAAAAAAACCCAAAGAGCTAGATTAGTATGATGAGTTATAAGAGGCTTAAATCAAGAGCCTCCAACATTGCCAGTTTCACAGGTAAACCAATACAATTATGGAACATTAAACTATGTATACAACTTCCTCTCAGCTCAAAGAGAACAAATTTTTTCTTTTTTTTCTTTCCTTACCAATATCGATTAGAAAATTTACCATGTCTATACCCTGTGCTCTGTATAACTACTGAGGACAACAATATGCAATGTGTCAATTATTGCAAATGTACTACCAACATGTTTTGAAACTATCATACTATTTCTTATTAAAAGTAATAAAGTAAAAGAAAACAATTTTAATAAGTTTTCTGTAACATGCTTTTGAAGATTACTAATGGTCTTGTAGTTTTGAATTCTATGATTTCTTAATAAAAAAAAAACAAAAAGTTATACCCACAAAATATCTTTTAATTGAAATGAAATTGTAGCCTGGTGTGGTGGCTCACGCCTGTAATCCCAGCACTCGGGAGGCTGAGGCAGGAGGATCGGTGCGAGTTCGAGACTAGCCTGGGCTACAAAAGTGAGCTCAAGGCCAGCCTGAACTGCATAGCGAGACCCTGTCTCAAAAAGACCAAAAAAAAAGAATGAATGAAATGAAATTGTATCACATCTAAATGAAATACAAGAACATTGTTCTTCAATGTTTGATAAAGTGATTTCCCTTAATTGGTTTTTCTCCTGCTGGAAGATGGCTTAACAATTGTGCTGGCTGATGAAAATTAATGATTAAAAGTCAAAAATAAATAAATTTGAGTGTTTAGTCAAAACTGCAAAAAAAGAAAGCAAATAAAGGCAACTTCAGAACTCCAAGTGACAACTCTTTATTGATACTGTGCAAAACACTATTGGTACAGCTAGAAAAGGCAGTCCAAGTTTGACTCTCTCCAACTGCTCTGAAAGGCCAACAAACTGGGTTTATGAACTACCCAGCCGTCATGGATGATCACGATACTCCATTCCTCTTAGCCAGCCAAGGGACTGTTTCAGTTTAGTTAATATAACCTGTTGTACTTCTATATTAAAAACAAAAATTAATGGACAAGTGGGACAGATGGGACAGATTTTGATTAGGTTAAAAGTAGTTATGTGATTATATAAAGCAGGTGGACACGGGGACATAATCTAGACCAGTAAGCTTAAATTGGTAGGGTACGTACATATTGTTTATGACAACAATCATTTCCCTTCTGCTAACTATTACAAATGACAGGTGCTTTTGTCCAGAGCATTAAATGCTGTTGTATAGCCACTGTCAAGTCACAATTCCTCAATGATAACCCATTAGTAAGACCTATAGGATAACCAACCACTGGAAAACTGATGCACAAACACAACCTAAGGGACAGTGATACACAAGTGAATTCACCATTGCTCTAGAAGACAAAGGTCTAGCCTGCAATATTTAAAACAACTGGGGGGAAACTGAAAACGACATCAACAAGACATACAATTTGCATAACAAACAAGTCTAACAAATCTTCACAATGTGAGCCCTGGTAATTGCAGCAATTGTATTAAACAGAAGTGCAACTGGACAAACACTGGCAGCCAACCTATCTTAGTCAAAAAGCCTCATTAACCATAAGAAATACTCCTAGAAATAATTTTTTCACATCTGAAAGTATATATTTGAAAATTTCTCAAAAGTTCTAATTTTGAGATGTTGGTTTAATATTAACTACTCCAGCAAACTACCATAAAAATAAGTGAAAAACTACACGTGTAATTGCCTTAAGTATTACTGTGACAAGGCTTTATGTAAAAAATGAATGAATGATAGCCAACACAAAAGTTTGTCACTGAATATTTTAAACTTATAATGGAAAAAATCATTAGTAATGAGCATATTTTTATTTTTCAATACTTTTAAATTTTTAATAAAGATTTCAATGAGCTTCACAGTCATTAAGTTGTCTTAGACTTCATAATCCATTTGACTTCTTGCTTTTAAATGTAGCCACTTATCTTTAAAACATGACAAATCTCAAAATACATTAAAAATTATTTTATTCAAATTATGTTTTCCAAAAGAGAGGGTTCTGTGCTAGTCGTCTTTGAAAGTTTTCATACCTACAAAAGAGAAACCATGTATTTATATCAAAGTTTAAATAAGATCTTTCACAATCTATAAAAGGTCTGATCTCAAAAATAATTATAACCCATAAAATGACTTATCTCAAAAACAAGTGATTTCAGATTTTTTTAAAAACTAAGGTTAAAAAAACTAATCTAGAATCCTGGAAGATACAAAAAAAACAAATGTTTTGTTATACAGGTCTTGCTTTGACTTGCCCTTGATCACCCAGCCAAAAAAAAAAAGCAGCTTAATTACAATGCATGAAACACAGAGCTAGATTGGTGAGATGAGCTTTAGGAGGCTTAGATCAATAGCCTCCAATATTACAAGCTTCACTGGTAGCCCACTGCAATTGCAGAACATTTGACTGTGTATGCATCTGCTTCCTCTTAGTCCAAAGAGAAGAATTTTTTTCCTTCCTTTTTTTTTCTTTCTTTCCTTTCCTTTTCTTTTTTTTTCTTCTTAGCAACACACACTGTGCTCAGTAAAACTATTGTGAGGACAATATGCAATGTGTCGACTTTTAAAATAAGAAAGGGGAAAAAAAAAAGTAATGTTGGTTGAATGTGTGAATGTTTAATTGTTTGATCAATCTTATATACCTATATGCATTAATCTAAACTGATCTGATGATGAAAATATGTAATATAACCATTGTTAAATTTATACAATAAAAATATTAAATAAATAAATAAATAAATAAATGAAAAACTAATCTAGAAATTTAATTATTAACAAAGATAGGTCTAGAGTGCCTGCGTAGGCCAGCCATGATAGACATACAGACTTAAAAAAAGAAAGAAAGGACAGTGGTTTAAGTAAAAGAATGTACCTACATCATATGAATTTTAGCAATTATTTATCTTCTGCAAATTATAATGATAGAAAGGGGTATCATACCTAGGGTATCACCTGGGGGTGGGGTGGCAGATTCCTTTCTCATTCTATGGATGAGTGGATGAGAGTGACTTGCTTGTCACAGCTACTCTGTGATAAACCTAAGATAACCCTACTAAACTTCTCAACAAAAACATCCTTAACATCCTCCAACCACCTGATTTTCAAAGTGGAGGAAAAAAAAAACCTAGAAAACAAAAACATGAAGAAAGAAGGGCAACAGACACATTCGTCATTCAAGTTGAGAGCACAGTTTACCCTCCCTCAGGTCCCTTTTACATCTTGCTTTTGATCAAAACTTCAATATTCACAAATGAAATATATATATGATCACTAAAGCTTTAATATTCGAGGGCAAAAAAAAATGCCTCATACCACTTCAGAACCACGTTTGCCGGAATGAACATTTCAGATGGGCTTGGTGTCATCTGGGCCTGAGAGACAGCAAAGGATGAGGCAAAGTTGTAGAAGTTGTCCAACATCTTTTGTGTGAACTGAAAAGTTTAAAAATTCACAGATTAGTGGGCTAAATATTCCATTTAGAGTTCTGTATTTTTAATAAAGTACTCCAGTATTAACCGGTTTTAAGGACCATAAGTTCTAAAGCAGTCAAGTGTTGAATTAAGAACTCTTCTAAGAACTCCTTTTCTTGACAAAGAGCTTAAAAGATGGAAGGCAAAAATGAAGAGGGGAAGAAAGGAGGAGCCAATTCTTCATAAATCAAACCTCTAAATTCAATGCTACTTACTAGATTTTGCTTTCCATAGAATTTGACAAGGTAATACTATTTCATGAAACTAAACAAGCTGACAAAATTAAGAACACTAAGCCTATTTTGATCAGCAGGAGGAACTTGACCTACCAGATATTACAACTTACTGAGATGAAAGCAGAGAGCACCCAGAATAAAACCTAAGCATATGTGACAATATGATACCGAACACAGAGCTAGTACTCAGGGGAAAGAAATAAAGCTATGTACTCAAAGAATGGGTTTGGGCCCCCTAGTTCTGCATAGGGGAAACAAAGTTAACTTAATTCCTTCCCTACCACACATGAACATTCAAAAAGTAAAACCTACGACTTTATATAAGAACATCACTCATCAAGAAGGGAAAAAATTCCCTCACAAATAAACTGATCTACATAAAAATGTGTCTGAATACAAAACATGCCACGAGCAAATTAAAAGACAAACAACATGCTAGGCAAAAAACGACAACATACATACAAAGGTCTTGTTCCAAAAAGCTAAAATTAAAAGCTACTAAACGCCAACAGAAAATTATACAAAATACGTTAAAATTCCTATGAAAGGGGGCCCAAGGGGATGGCTCAGTGGTCTAAAGCGCCTGCTTGGGAAAGCTTGGGCAGCTTCAGGGACCGCGGTTCGATCCCCAGCACCACATGCTGCGCTAGCCCTGCCGTCAGGGCGCGGGCTGAGCCAGCCATAAAAATGAGTGAATAAGCAAATAAAGGTTATGAAACAAGAAAAACATAAATAAATAAAATAACAAATTCTTAAAAAAAAAAAAAAATTCCTACGAAAGACACATAGAACCCAACATGTGAAAAGATGTTCTACATCACTAGTAAGAAATACAAATTAAACATGAAATTCAAATTCTTACCTATCAGTTTGAAGGAATTTTAAGATTTGATAAATATTAGAACGTATGAATATCATCATGAAAAAATCTGGCTCACTGATACAATAGAACACTACAATTATAATAAATCAGATTTATTCCATATGTATCAATAGAGAATCTTGAGCCGGGCGTCGTGGTGCACCCCTATAATCCCAGCACTTGGGAGGCTGAGGCAGGAGGATCGGTGTGAGTTCAAGACTAGCCTGGGCTACAAAAGTGAGCACAAGGCCAGTCTGAACTGCATAGTGAGACCCTGTCTCAAAAAGACAAAAAAAAAAAAAAACAGAGAATTTTAAAAATAATGTTGAGTTAGCAAGCTGTATAGTATGGTACTACTTATATTTAAAATGTGAATGAATATAAGATGATCAAAATATATGGCAAATTTTATATTCTTCAAAATATATCAAATAAAAAACACCATTAATTTTCAAAATACTACCTCCCATTTCAAAATACTTATTCTGTTGTTCTTACTACTCTCTAAAGTACTCTTTCATGAGTATTTTTACAAGGTGTGACAAAAACAAAAAAAAACCAATACCACTGTCACATGTAACCTAATTTAGGAAGCCATGCTTGTAACATCACAGTATTTCCTCATCCACCTTATCAGATCTGGCACCAAGAGGCTTCTTTTTTCCAAGTCAAAGTATTCAAAGTGATCATGAAAGGAAAATGCTTTTTTAACTGATTTAGGACATCAGGGCAGCCATGACAACACAAGTGAAAATGCAAGAGGAATTCCAGAAGTTCTTCAGATAGTGGCAACAGGCTGGGAATGAAGGCATACGCCTATAATCCCAGCACTCGGGAGACTCAAGCAGGACTATTACCACAAATTCAAGGCCAGCCTGGGCTACAGCATGAGACCCTGTCTCAAAAGCAAAATGAAACAAAAGAAGTAGCACTAAGGATAGGATGAGTGTGTTTGAAGAGAAGGAGGTGACATTTTGAGAATGACAGTGTCTTTAGTGTAAATTTTTAAAATTGCATTCATATTTTTAGTCATACCTTGTACTGCATTTACATCAAAAAGTAAAAATAAAGAAGCCAGAAGACAAAGGATTCAACACTGAAAGGAAATGAAATTTTGTAATGATTACAGAAAGAAAATAATACCCTGAATACAACCACCCTACAACCAAGAAGAAATTGTCCACAACAGAACAACAAAGAGAGTTCTAGCCGGGCATGGTGGCTCATGCCTGTAATCCCAGCACTCGGGAAGCTGAGGCAGCAGGATTGGTGTGAGTTCGAGACCAGCCTGAGCTACAAAAGTGAGCTCAAGGCCGGCCTGAACTGCATAGCAAGACCCTGTCTCAAAAAGACAAAAAAAAAGAGTTCTTAGTGGGATGAAGTAAATATACTGTTCAATACACTGAAAGAGAGTTTACATGCAGCAGAATTTAGGTATAAAGAGCTACAAACACAGAAATCTATGCCATAGGAAAAAATGAAGTATTCACTCATGAGAAAAAATGAAGTTATATAACAAAATACAGTTATTGTACCAATTATGTCCACTCAATTCTGAAAATTATTTATCCAGTAATCATTTTGAAAACTTGGACTAGGTAGATAGCTCGGAAGACTAAGCACCTGCCTGGCAAGCCAAGAACCTGGGTTCTATCTCTGCTATTGCATGCTGTGTCCACTCCAGGACCCCAGGTACACCATGATGACCACCAAAAGTGGGCATGGTGGTGCATGCCTGTAGTCCCAAGTGCTGGGGAGGCTGAGATAGGAAGATGTGAGATGCGTAGTGAGACCCTATACCAAATAAATAAATGGAAAAATTTTAAAAGATCTCTTTTCAAATCTTTCCTTTGAATTTTAATTTAATAACATTCTATATTGGGGAAATGTATGTGCATGCACTCGTGCGGGTGTGTGTGTGTGTGCTATGCCACGTGTGTGTGTGTGCATATAGTAACAAGGGAGAGAGGTAAACCACTATTTCTTACTGGCAATGCAATGGGAAACATGATTTTTAAGCAAATAGTATCTGATTAAAGTAACAAACAGTAGAAATACACCTCCCCCCAAAAAAAGCTGTGGCTGAACACAAGTGTAACTATTTGTTTCAAGTACATATAGTACTCTATAAAAATTAAGAGTAAGATAAATTAGAAACATGTTTCAATTTAAATACAAATGCATTATACAAGTACTAAAATATGGACAGGAAAGATGTACACAAACTGAGAACAGCTACTCATGAAGTGACGGGAGAAGCGAAGCGAACAGCAATGGACGTACCCTTAATTCTCAGGGCCTGGGACTACAGTACATGCTCAGCATGCCACACAAAACTCTGTGCTCCATTCTCAGCACATACACAAAAAAATTCAGGCAGAAGGTTCCTGAAGGTCTTAGCACACAGTCACACAAAGAGAACTTGTGGTAGGTGTTTATTTCATCTATCCCTTTGCACCTATTTGTGCTTAGAAAATGTCTGGCACAGGGCAGGTACATAGTAAACACTTGGGAAATATATGTTAGTTTTTGTACCTTCTATGTACTGGAAAGATTTTATTAAAAAATGCCTATTAAAAATATATATGCTGCCGGGCGTGGTGGCTCACGCCTGTAATCCCAGCACTCGGGAGGCTGAGGCAGGAGGATCGGTGCGAGTTCGAGACCAGCCTGGGCTACAAAAGTGAGCTCAGGACCAGCCTCAACTGCATAACGAGACCCTGTCTCAAAAAGACAAAAAAAAAAAAAAAAATATATATATGCTATAAAGAAGATCAAAGTTTAATAAATATATATAGTAAAAGTCTTACCTTTCTCCAGGGATAATTCACCATTTTGGAGGCATATTTTCCAGACATTTAAAAATATTAAGTAGAATAATAAAGCTCTTGCTTCACGGCTTGCACTTTTAGTTTTTTAAAATTATATTTTAAAATTGGTGCTGGAGATTGAACCCAAGATTTTGCAGTGCTAGGCAGGTACTTTACTACTGTGCTACACTCTCAGACCCTGAAAAAAAAATACTGAGGCCCAGACTGTCATTTTTAATTCAGTCTATTTTCATGTGACAAATCTTACTTTATTTTAATTTTCAAATCTGACTTTAAATTCACGACAATACCCAAACATATGCCTGTGATGCTGATCAGAAAGCCCATCCATAAATGTCCCTGGTCCATTCTCTAACTCCTTAAACCCTAGCTAATGGCCCTTTTCAATGTAAATTTACACCTCCTGCTTTCCTGCAGTGACCTACCTCCCTGCTATCTGAGGAAAGGAAGCAGCTCAGAGCCCATACAAGTGGCCACCTCTTCTGCAACCTCCTATACCTTACTCTGACACACAGGGCACAGGGCGTTATCCTCCTAGCCCCACACAGGCTCCTGCCTCCAACTTAAGGACACTGCTTTAAGGAGTTGGGGTGTGGGGAAGTGGCAGAGCATCTGTGCAGCATTTATGAGGCTTAGAGTTTGATGATTCCCGTCACTAAGAAGGAAAAAACAACAGACACTGCTTCAGTAACGCTCCACTCTCCAACATCATTAAATTTCTCCCTGTTGATACTATGCTAAGAAACAGAAAGACAGAGTATTATCGAATCACAATTAAATGTGAGACCTAGAAAGATGAACTAGTCAGTGTGGAGTAGCACAGAGACAGCTATCAAGGTCTGAGGGTTGGAGGGAAAGACACAGGAGGCTCACAGAACACAGTACAGCACAGAAATTATACTTAGAAAGAACGTATTATATACTTGATATTTGCTGAAAGAATAGATCTGAGAGCTGGCCAAGTAGCTCAACAGATTAAAGCACCTGCAAGCAGGTGGCGGGGTGGTGATGATCTCCAGGCCTGCTGTGCCGGCCCCACCCCTGGGGCGTGATGAGATGGCAACTGAGACTGGGTGTGGTGGTGCGCACCTGTAATCCCAGCTCTTGGGAGGCTGTAGACAGGCGGATCACTGTGAGTCCAATCTAGTAGTGAGACCCTGAATACCCTGTAGACCCTTCCCTAAAAATAAAAAAAATAAGAGTAGATCTTAAATGTTCTTAACATGAAAAAAGTATGTGAGTTGATAGATGTTAACTAGCTTGAGCAAACTGACAACATAAACACGTACAAAAAAACATCACTTTTTTATATAATTATTCCATAATAAAGCAAGTGGACAACAAGAACTGAAAGACACATGTATCATATCACCTGAGTGAAGGAGTCGACTGAAGATACGGCAGCACTGCCTACAGGAGTCTGTTGAGCTAGACTGTCCAATAATTCCACTGAAATCCCAATCTGAGCGACAGATGGAGTTCGGACAATATTCATAGCTCCAAAAGGGTGTTGGCTTCCTTCTCCTAAAAGAAATTAACATGTGTCACATATTTCAAATTTAACTTGTATTCATAAAAACTGCTCCATAAATATGTAAAGAGCCTATGATTGATACTCAATCTTCTCATATGTAAGTTTGTCTCAGGCTGGGGATAAGGCTCTGTAGTTGAGCTCTTGCCTTGCATGCACAAGGCTGTGGATACGACCCCCAACACACACACACACACACACACAAAGTTTTTCTCTTTTAGATGAGTGGAAATGGCTTTTTAAGTTACTAATACAGAGTGTTAAAAGTTTTCCACCAGAACAGTATCTGTTGTATTCTAAAAGTTACCAAAAATTATTAAAAACAGTTCATAGGAGGGAAAAATGAGAATTAAAAACAATGCAGAGAAAAGCTGAAGAAAGCTTTCTAGGAAATCTTGGGGTCAGGGAAATAGCTGGCAAGCCTAAGGACCAGAGTTCGATCCCAGTACCACAAGCTGGCCCCATGCTAAACTAGCCACACAAACCAGGTGTGGTGGCACTTGCCTGTAATCCCAGTACTAGAGAGGCTGAGACAGGGGGATCACTATGAATTTGAGCTGCATAGTGAGACCCTGTGCCAAATAAATAGATTAAAAAAATAAAAGAAAAAAAAAAAGTCTTACTACTCTGCTTATTCCACTATGGAAAGATCTTGAGATCTCTGCTACTACAATAGACAATAGGGGATATTAACTAAATGCCTTGGATCATCCCACCAAATAACTCAACACTATCAAATAATAAAGAGATGTTTATTCAGGAAAAATGTTTAATTAACTTCCCCTTTGTTAAAAACTGTACCACTGAGTATACACCTAACCCACATTAGGTACCAGCTACCCTCTCCATGATTCTTAAATTATGCCTTTATTTATTTTTTAAATTTATAGATTTGGTACAGGGTCTTGTTATACAGCTCAGACTCAGTGATCCTCCTGTTTCGGCTTCCCCTGCACTGGGATCATAGGCATGCACCACCACACTGGGTCTCAGTGGCCAGCTCTGCTTGCCCAGGAGCTAGGATGGGCCAGCAAGGTCTGTGCTATTGGGAATAAAGCCCTATCCCTGTGCTTGCCTAAGCAGGCACTTAGTCTGCTGAGCTATCTCACTGGCCCTACATCCTTATTTAAACGTGAGGAAGTTTAGCTTTCCTTATAGGTAGGTCTGCTAACAATCACCAATTTTTGTCATTTCTCCCACATCTCTGAAAAATAGCTTGGCTGCACATAGAATATTCATGAGAGTTTTTTTTTCCTTCTGGATTTTATACTCTATAATGAGGAATCTGTCATGAGGATTTTTTTTTTAACCTTATTTATTTGGCACAGTGTCCCACAATGTAGTTCGGACTCACAGTGATCCTCCTGTGCCAGCCTCCCCAGCACTGGGACTACAGGCATGTGCCACAACGCCTTGTTTCAATGGATGCCCAGGGTTCTGGGGCCAGCATGGAATGTGGTACTGGGGAAAGAACTGGATTCTTTTTTTTTTTTTTTTTAAAGAATTTTTTAAAATTTTATTATTATT
>PVJA010050079.1:0-13452 GCA_004027025.1 Myocastor coypus | reverse complement strand
CTTTTCTTTCTTTCTTTTTTTTTTTAATCTTTTTTTTTTTCTTGTTTTAGGATTTTTGTTTATTTGTTTATTTTTTTTAATATTTATTTATTTATTTATTTATTTCTTGTTTCAGAACCTTTGTTTGTTTATTCACTCATTTTTATGGCCAGCTCAGCCTGCACCGAGAGCAGGGCTGGTGCAGCATGTGGTGCCGGGGATCGAACTGTGGTCCCTGAAGCCGCCCAAGCTTTCCCAAGCAGGCGCTTTAGACCACTGAGCCATCCCGCCGGGCCCGATTTTTGTTTATTTTTATGGCCGGCTCAGCCTGCCCTGAGGGTAGGGCTGGTGCAGCATGTAGTGCCGGGGATCGAACCATGGTCTCTGCAGCTGCCCAAGCTTTCCTAAGCAGGCACTTTAGACCACTGAGCCATCCTGCCGGGCCCCTGTGTTGCTTTTCTTAAAAGTCATTTGGATGTTGCCTAATTTTTAAGCCTGTATCCTTCAATTCAGGAGCTTTACCACCAGCCAAGGGTGAAGGTGAAACAGCTTCATCTAGTCTACTCATGTGTGTTTCAGTACCCTCTCTGCTGCTGCAGTTTAGGAGCTGTGCTTCAGGATGGACTACATGTGCTAGGCTGGTTTAGTAAAATAGGGCGAGAGAAAGGATAGAAATACACTTGAAGCCAGGAATTATATTCTCAGGAAGCACAAGTTTTAATACAGATGATGTATGAAAAGTCCACTGAGAAGAGATTACTGATTCTTGCAGCCTTAATTTGTATGCCTATCTCCTTTAATCACTAGGTATTATCATTGCTTCTGGTGTCCAGGGTGCAAAGGGTTAGTGCTGCAGTTTCTGCTCTTAGCTGGCTCTTGCATTCATTTATATAGGGAGTCTTACCCTATTATTTTTATGTCTAGAATATTCCATTGATAGCTTTTTGGGGTGATAAGGAACATGGTGTATTTATCTTTTAAAGTTTATTACTGAATATTAACTGCAGAGCTAATGTAAAATTGAGTATATCTTTCACAGATAAAATTATTGCATTTGGAGAGCTGGCAAGATAGCTCAGTGGACTAAGCTAGGCAAGCTCAGGGACTGGAGTTCGATCCTTAAACTACATGCCATGCTGGTTTTGTCTACGGGCATGCTGGGCTGGCCACAGAGACCAGGTGCGGTAATCCCACCTTTAATCCCAGTGATGAGGAGACTGAAAACAGGAGGATCCCTATGAGTCTGAGTGAGATCCTGTACAAAATACATAAAATGAAAAAACAATTACTGGATTTGGCTATAACTGTGAAGATAGGGAGTAGTGAGGACTGTATAATGAATACTTGAACTATTTATTTTGCAACACAGCATGCTTTTAAATAAAATCTTAAGTAGAATCCTACTATATATGGAGAAAGTATCTCTGCTCTGGGAGAAGTGCAGGTGAGAGTTTGGTTCCAGCCACCCAGCCTGCTTCTGACCCCATGGGGCTCTTTAGGCAGTTTCTTGGAACATGGCTTAAAATCCACTGTCTTGGGCCTAGGGTATAGCTCAGCAGCACAGCATGAGCCTGGCAAGCATGAGGTTATGAGTTCAACTTTGTATATAAAACAAAAACAAACAAACAAACAAAATACACTCTACTGATCTAGTCCACATTGCCATTGGAGAAGTGCAGGCCTGAGGAGCAAGTGACTTGAGAAGGCCATTTATCTGATGTTCAGTTTAGTGCTGGTGAAGAAGGGTTGGGATTCTGATTTAGTGTCTTTGAAACTGCCAATCTGCAGAAAGACAAGCCATTCTGGGATGAGAGAGACTATTTTAAAAGACTTATTTTTGAATTCTTCCTTTTTTAGAGGGATGGGTATGAGAATGAATATGAATATGTCTAGAGACTTTTTACCCCTGTCATGTGGCTCTATAGTATCTTATGTGCATATGTAATAGGAGTTGAGATAGAAGGTGGTTTATGCAGAAAATCTTACTATATAGGGAGACAGTTTTTATTATTACCATTATTTTTTAGACAAGGTGTCCCTGTGCAGTTTAGGCTATCTTTGAACTCACTATGTAGTACGGGCTGGTCTGGGAATTTACTAATCCTCCTACCTAAGGCTCTCCAGTGCTGAGATTACAGGTGTGTGGAAACATGCCTCTGTAGGGAGATAATTTTATTTATTTATTTATTTATTTATTCATTTAAAGAATTTTTTATTTTATTTATTTATTTTTTTCTTGTTTCAGAGCCTTTGTTTATTCACTCATTTTTATGGCTGGCTCAGCCCGCCCCAAGGGCAGGGCTGGCGCAGCATGTGGTGCCAGGGATCGAACCGCGGTCCCTGAAGCCGCCCAAGCTTTCCCAAGCAGGCGCTTTAGACCACTGAGCCATCCTGCCGTCCCCGAGATAATTTTAAAGAGACGTAACCAGATCTTTCAAGCCTTAGCTTTATTTTTTTTTTTTTATTTTTATTTTTTTGTCTTTTTGAGACAGGGTCTCGTTATGCAGTTGAGGCTGGCCTTGAGCTCACTTTTGTAGCCCAGGCTGGTCTCGAACTCGCACCAATCCTCCTGCCTCAGCCTCCCAAGTGCTGGGATTACAGGCGTGCGCCACCACGCCCGGCTAAGCCTTAGCTTTAAAGACTTTAGTTATTTAAAATTTATTTTGTTTTGTGGTGCTAGGATTCAAATCCAGGCCTGATGTGTGCTACATACGTACATTCTGGATCTACATCTCCAGCCCAAGATTCTAGCTTTTGTGGCATTGCTTTTCTCAGTAATGTTTTTTCTTTCCTTTTTTTGTAGTACTGGGGGTTGGGGTTGAAGTATGTGCCTAGCCTTTTAACTTATTTTTTATTTTGAGACAGGATCTCTTATGTTGTCCATGCTGGGCGCTGGGCTTGAACTTAAATCTTCCTGTTTTGGCTTTCTGAGTAGTTGAGATTACAGTTGTGTACTGTTAATGTGAGGTTCAAGTTAAAGTGAATTTCTTCATCTTCAAATGGAGCTAGTACCTACTTCTCAGTAAGGAGGCATGAGCATTAAATGAGGTAGTACTTATCCTTTGGGTAGCACATCATAATAAATAGTAGCTATTATTTTTATGGTATTTCTGTAGTATTTTAGGAAATTTTATCATACAAAAACCAGGAATCACAAAATTTTCTTAGATGTCTAATGTGCACCTGCTTTTATTTTGGTTAGCTTAACTCTTTATTTTCCTGAACAAGTTATCTTGAGTTATTTATAAAAAGATATGTCAGCTGGGCGTGGTGGCGCATGCCTGTAATCCCAGCACTCGGGAGGCTGAGGCAGGAGATCGGTGCGAGTTCGAGACCAGCCTGGGCTACAAAAGTGAGCTCAAGGCCAGCCTCAACTGCATAGTGAGACCCTGTCTCAAAAACACCAAAAAGGGGCCCAGTGGGATGGCTCAGTGGTCTAAAGCGCCTGCTTGGGAAAGCTTGGGCGGCTTCAGGGACCGCGGTTCCATCCCCGGCACCACATGCTGCGCCAGCCCTTCCGTAGGGGCAGGCTGAGCTGGCCATAAAAATAAGTGAATAGACAAACAAAGGTTCTGCAACAAGAAAAAAATAAGTAAAATTAAAAAAAAAAAAAAAAGATATGTCATATAAGAGGATATAAGAGTTGGATATAAGAGTTGGATATAAGCCCAGCAGCACAAGTGCCTGCTTGGCAAGCAAAAGGTCCTGAGTTCGATTCCCTATACCAGAAAAAAAATGTTTGTGATATGTCAGCTAAAAATATGCCTGTATAGTAAGTTAGAACAACAAAATTACCATCAAAGCTACAGATTTTGAAGAGGTATTACTCGTTGGTAATAGCACATTGTCTTAGTCACTTTTTACTCGTTGTTGGGACAAATACTCGACACTCAAAATGAAAGAAGGAAAGGTTTATTAGCTCACACTTCATGGAGGTTTCAGTCCATATTCAGCTGGCCCAAGGCTGAGTGGAACAGAGCAGAGAGCATCCAGTTCATGGTGGCAGAACAGCAACAAAATGGTGGCAGAGGCAGCCAGTCAATCAGGGCAGCATAGCAACAGCTCTAATCTGCCTCTCTGTTTCTTTTTATATTCCTATCAGGCTCTTTGCCTTAGGATATCCACCCTAGACTATACCCATAGTCCCAGCCCTACTCAGACCGATAATCCCATCAGTACTAAAACACATAATCCCAGTGACTCATGAGTCAAGTCTCAATCTATAGAAGTCCCCACCCAATGACTACATGAAGCTTTAGGGGGACAACTAGACATAAACTATAACACACATGATCCATATCTGTCAGATCTATAATTTCATATCAGAATAAGGTGACAGGGAGACTGAGACATGTGATGATTTAAATAGTTTATTTCAGTTATAGGAATTGAGCTGGACATAGTGGCACAGACTTGTCATACCTGCACTTGGGAGGCTGAGGCAAGAGGCTTGACATGAGTTCAAGGCCAGACTGGGCTCTACAGTGAGTTCAAACCCAACCTGAACTAAACAGTGAGGCCCTGTTTGCAAATAAGTAAGTAAATAAATAAAAGCATTGAACCTAGGGTCTTGTGCCTGCTGCCTAGCAAGCACTCTGACACTGAAGGAAGCACAGAGCCAGGCACTTTTGAGGTTCTTCAGTCACTTACCTCATGCCATAAGTATTTTCTGATCATCTGTCATCCATGAACTGCACATCAACCATAGGAGAACACAGTGCCGACTACACACAGGCTTCCTTTCTGGAGCTCATCCACTCAACCCGAGATATCCAGAAGAACTCAGAGGTGGGAATAGAGTCATGGAGGCTGCAAAATCCTGTCATTCAAATGCTAACTCTAAAATAGTATTTGTGTTTTATTTTTATCAAGATGGTGTCTCACTGTGTTTTCTAGTCTACCCTCTCAAGATCCTTCTGCCTCAGTCTCCCTAATGCTTCCCAGCCCCTTAAAAAAATCTTTTCTTAGGGACTGGGGAGATAGCTCTGTGGCACAAGTGCCTGTCTGGCAAGCACGAGGTTATGAGTTCGAATCCCAGTCTCGCAAAAAAAAAAAAAAAAAAAAAAAAAAATTCTTTTCTTTTGAGACAGGTTGTTAAGTTGCTCCGGCTGGGTTTTAACTGCCATCTTCCTGTCTCAGCCTCACAGAGTGCTGGTATTATAGTATAGTCACAGCGGTGACTAAAGTTACTGATATCAAAGCATTAATGAAGGAAATGACTCCAACTGTACTAGTAGTCACTGCATTCTTCATCATCTTTTTTTTAGAATTTTTTATTTTATTCATTTTATTTTTTTTCTTGTTTCAGAACCTTTGTTCACTCATTTTTATGGTCCACTCAGCCCGCCCCGAGGGCGGGGCTGGAGCAGCATGTGGTACCAGGCATCGAACCGTGGTCCCTGAAGCCGCTCAAGCTTTCCCAAGCAGGGGCTTTAGACCGCTGAGCCATCCTGCCGGGCCCAAAAATTAAAAAAAAAAAAAAAAAAAATTTTTTTTAACTCACTTCTATGTGACCTAGCTACCTACCCCAAAAGAAAGAGAATGTATCCATATATATACATTCTGTATACAGATGTTTCCAGCAGCTAACTGGAAAAAACTCAAATATCCATCAACAAGTAACTGTTATAAAAAAACTGTAGTGTCCATATGATGGAATCCTATTTGGAAATACAAAGGAAAGAAAATATTGGTATACTTAACAAGATAGGTGTAAACCTCAAAATAATTATGCTGTTTTACAGAAACCAGGCACAAAAGGATACATGTTTTCTGGCTCTGTTTACATAAGTTTTAGAGATCACAAAGACTAAAATGACAGAAGATTAGGACTTGTGGGGCTGGCCAGATAGCTCAGTGGACTGAGGCACCTGCTTAGGCAGGTGTGCAGGGATTAGGGCTTGATCCCTTGTGTGCTACACCTGCCCCACCTCCAGGGTGCTCTGAGACAGCAAATGAGACTGGGCGTGGTGCATGCTCGTAATCTCAGTGCTTGGGAGGTTGAGAAGAGGAGGATTGTTATGAGTTTGATCTGTGTAGTGATATCCTGTAGACCCTGTACTAAATATATTAAAAAAAAGCTGTCTAAAACTAGAGGTGCAAGGAGGGTGCTGGGCCCCTGTTGGTCTATTTTCAACAACCTCATCTTTTAAGTAAGCCAATTGACTTTTAAAGTAAAGAGGACAAATGATGTGTATTATTGAAAACTCATGTAATTCCTTGAGTTTCTACTAGTATACAGTAGAAGTAAAATCATGAAGTAAGACAGTAAGGCTGTAGTAAGTTAAAATTTGAGAATCGTCATTATTGAGCTTCCAACCCAGACATGAGTTACATCCCTATTTCTTGTTTATTAATTTTTCTAGAGTCTCACTAAGTTGCCCATAGTGGCCTTCCTCAGCAGTTGAGATTGCACAGCATACATCCAACTCAAGAATAATTTTCAAAAGATAGTTTCAAAAAAAGGTAGATACCAAAAAACAAAAAAGCCTTTTGTGGAATTTTCTTCTTTTCATATAAAGGCCTATACACAAATTATATATATATATACATACATATATATGTATATATATATAATTTTTATATACATATATATAATATATATACATATATATATATATATATTATATTTTACTTTTTTCTTGTTTCAAAACTTTTGTTTGTTTATTTGTTAGTTTTATGGCAGGCTCAGCCTGCCCTGAGGGCAGGGCTGGTGCAGAATGTGGTGCCGGGGATGGAACCGCAGTTCCTGCAGCCGCCGAAGCTTTCCTAAGCAGGCGCTTTAGACCACTGAGCCATCCTGCCGGGCCCTATACACAAATTATAGTAAGTGAAAGTGATAATTTTGTTCACCAGAATATCAGTGTTTTAAAACACTGCCAGCATTTTAAAACAAGTTTTTGGGGCCCGGCGGTATGGCTCAGTGGTCTACAGTGCCTGCTTGGGAAAGCTTGGGTGGCTTCAGGGAACTCAGTTCGATCCCCGGCACCACTTGCTGTGCCAGCCCTGCCCTCGGGGTGGGCTGAGCCAGCTATAAAAATGAGTGAATAAACAAAGGTTCTGAAACAAGAAAAAATAAATAAATAAAATAAATAAATAAAATTTCTTAAAAAAAAATAAAACAAGTTTTTGTTTTTGAGGTTTTTGAAACAAGGTCTTGCTGTGCAGCCCAATGTGATGATTCTTCTGCTTTTACCTCCTGAATGCTGGGTTACAGGTGTGTACCACCCTCTCTGGCTTCAAATAGTGTATTCTGTTCCTCTGCTTTTCATCTCCTTGGTCCATGTGTTAGAAATTTTATTATGTCCATTTTCAAGAGCCCTAGTAAGATTTTTTTCTTTCCCATTACTAGGGTTCATGTCTGAAATCTTATTTACTCAAATCATTTCCAGAATAAGGCTGATGAAGATTGTTTACTTCTCAGCCTGCTTGCAACTTTTTCCTCATTCTATAGCATTCTTTTTTTTTTTTTTTTTTTTGGTCTTTGTTGTGTAGTTCAGGCTGGCCTTGAGCTCACTTTTGTAGCCCAGGCTGGTGTTGAACTTGCACCGATCCTCCTGCCTCAGCCTCCCGAGGGCTGGGATTACAGGCGTGCGCCACCACGCCCGGCTCCTCATGCTGAATCTTAAAATAGCCATCTTCTCACAAAGCTGCGGCTCAAACCAGACATGAAGACCTTCCACACCCCGTTCTTTCTTCATCCATTCTTGGATGAGTGTCTTAATAACACACAGTAGAGATTTCTTGCAATTTGGCCTCAAAATCTCTAGAGCAGCGGTTCTCAACCTGTGGGTCGTAACCCTGGTAGGTGTCGAATGACCAAAACGCAGGGGTGGCCTAAAGCCATCGGAAAATGTTATTTGGAATTACAGTTTTGAAGTAGCCACCAAAATTATTTTTTGGTTTGGTTCACTGCAACATGAGGAACTGTATTGTGGGGTCATGGCATTAGAAAGGTTGAGAACCGCTGCTCTAGAGGGTGGGAGTGGGAATGGGAATGGGAGATGGATTTTTCTAACCCAGATGAACTTTTACACTCTCAAGATTTGAAAACCTACTGGTACCAGAAAGATTCTTTCAAGTGACTTTGGCCTGGACCCCCAGTTTCATCTCCCAGCATTGCCTCAGAGACCAATTTAAGTTTACATATCCTAATTACTTTCAGATTCTGTCTTGTTTTTGACTTCATTTCTCTTTCAGAATGGTGTACTTTAGTCACTAGTAGATCAGATACTCTTTAATTTTGTTATTCTCCTGTGAAACCATGGGTGTTCCAACTGTGGACTGTCCTATCAACAGTTATCGAATGCTGTCTGTACTTTAAACAAACCTATAGCCCTTACAGTATCATGTCATTCTATTTTTTAATAGCATTCTCTCCAGAGGTTGGCAAGTGTTTCAGTAATATGGTTTGTCGATAATATGGTCTCTGTCAAACAGCTACTCACTTCTGCCACTCTAGGTAGAAATGCTCATGGATAATATGTAAATAAAATGAAAGTTACTGTGGTTCAGAGCAAGTTTATGAACATTAAAATTTTAATGTTACATTTTTATATCAAAGTATACTTTGAATGTTTTTCTGTCATTTATATGTAAAACAAAGGTTTTGCTTTGCAGGTTACCTGAATAAATACAGAGTGACTGACTAGATTTCCAGCAAGTCACAGCTTGCAGACCTTTGCTCTATATCCCATTTTAAAGGTTCAGCTACACAATCCTTCATGGCTCTGTGTTTTCAGTGCACCACAATTAACTTTATTTGCTGGTTCTTTCTTCTTACCCTCAACTGTATGATGTTCTCTGGGATGTAAACAGGTATTTCTTTTGATTTTACCTATTCTGTTTCACCCACATTGTCACTTAGACTAAACAAAACCAAACCTGCTTATCTAGTTTCTGACTTAAAATACTGAAGAAAGGAAAAGGATTTTAAAGAAGTTGTGTAAATGAAATGAAGAACAGTGACAGCTGTTTTACTGATGTCAGGTGTCAGAAGAGTCCATTATGATGTGTCTCAATTCTCAGTCCCAATTTCTGTCCCATAGATCCCAAGATTTAACTAAAATCTAAGCAGTTAGCTTTTAAAAAAAAATTTTTTTTTATTTATCTTATTTTATTTTTTTCTTGTTTCAGAACTTTTGTTTGTTTATTTTTATTTATTTATTTTTTTTATGGCCAGCTCAGCCTTCCCTGAGGGCAGGGCTGGCACAGCAAGTGGTGCCAGGGATGGAACTGCAGTTCCTGCAGCCGCCCAAGCTTTCCTAAGCAGGTGCTTTAGACCACAGAGCCATCCTGTGGGGCCCCTAAGCAGTTAGCTTTTGAGTTTGATAAGATACACTTACTCTCCCATTTTAAAGGAATTGATTCTTAATATGACTCAGTATATTGAAAAGAATGGGAAAATACATTGTATCATATTATAGTTACAAATTACACATAAAGTAATTATGAAAGGATAAAATGAAAGACAGCTGAAACACTTGGGTGAGGCAAGGGTGATCAATCACAGTGGGTTTAAAGCCAGCATGTGTTGTATGAGTTCAAAGTTAATCTGGACTACATAGGGAGAGCCTGTCTCAAAAAACTAACCACCTCAACTTTTAAAGGATGAAACTTTTTTTCAAGTTCATTTATTCACTCCTAATTACTTTCTGCATGAAGAAGTCAGTGTATGTGAAATACAAAATTGGGCAAGAAATAAGCATCCAAGGGGCCAGCCTGATAGCTCAGTGAACTAAAGGGCCTGCTTAGGCAGAGCACAGTGGCTGGAGCATGCTGTGCATGCCCCACCCCCGGTGCAGGCTGAGATGCTTGATTGAGGCTGGGCGGCGTGGTAGTGCCCACCTGTAATCCCAGCACTTTGGGAGGCTGTAAACAGGAGAATCACTACGAGTCCAGCCTATGTGGTTAGACCCTGTAGACCCTGTCCTAAATATAGGGGAGAAAAAAAGTGTCCAAAATAGATGTGGGAGTCTGTGACTTCTTAAGACTTGTGTTCTATATCTTTTTTATTTTATTTTTATTTTTTTCTTGCTTCAGAACCTTTATTTGTTTATTCACTTATTTTTATGGCTGGCTCAGCCTGCCCTGACGGTGGGGCTGGCGCAGCATGTGGTGCTGGGGATGGAACCGTTGTCCCTGAAGCCGCCCAAGCTTTCCCAAGCAGGGGCTTTAGACCACTGAGCCATCCCACCAGGCCCTTGTGTTCTATATCTGCTCATTATAGTCACTAGCCTTATGTTGGTGAAGTAAATTTAAATTAATTGAAATTATAGCTAGGGAGACCCTGAATTCAGTGCCTACAGTAATAAATTTTAATTAAAACTTGAGTTTCTCAGTCATACTTGCTGCCTTGAAGTGTCACAGAGCCCAGTTGAAGCTACTAAATTGTACAGCACAAATAGAAAGTTAACTGTTGGGTAGCATGTCAGTGCATAAATGAAATGAAATGAAATTTCTCTTTCTTCCTTTCGTTTTGGTGATGGTACTGGAGATTAAACCCAGGGCTCTTGCATTGAGCTATATCTGTTGCCCTTCTAGTATGTTGTTGTTGTTGTTGTTTTAATACTTTTTTATTTTATTATTATTATTTTTTGTTTGTTTCAGAACTTTTGTTTATTTATTTTTATGGCCGGCTCAGCCTGCCCTGAGGGCAGGGCTGGTGCAGCATGTGGTGCCGGGGATTGAACCTCTGTCCCTGCAGCCGCCCAAGATTTCCTAAGCAGGCGTTTTAGACCAATGAGCCATCCTGCCGGGCCCTCTTTCTTCCTTTTTTTTTTTTTTTTTTGCAGAACTGGGGATCAAACTCAGGACCTTGCACTTGTTAGGCAGGCACTTGTGCCCCTGAGCTATCTCCCCAGCCCGCAGACATGATTTCTTATCTAAACATCATTAGTACAGATCTTTCTTTTCATTTCACAAAGAGAAGGTAACTATATAATATAAGCCTATAATTCTTTGAAGAGATCATTGACATCATATTAAATTATTTCCAATTGCAATATGTTCAAAGAAATAATTAGTATTTTATCGTAATTGAAGCTTTTTAGTATTTATGAAAAATGCTGGAAATTTGTGAAGATGTTTTACTACACCTGTATTTTAACAGTACATACTCTGTGTAGGTAGTGTCAGTTTGTATTTTTTAGTGCAGGAAACAGTAGTGCAGTAAACGTTTCAGTCATTTAAAAAATTTAAAGCAAATAGCTTTCATAATAATGCCTATTGAAAAAATGTTTAATAGCACTCTGGGTTTTAAAGGTACAGCTTCACTTTGAGATTATGAAAATGCCCTGGTGATGGATAGTGGTGGTGGCAACAACTCTGTGTGTGTGTGTGTGTGTGTGTGTGTGGACCTAGTGCCCCTGAACTATATGTTGAAAATGGTCAAAATACTGATTTTATGTATACTTAACCAAAATAAAAAAATTGAAAGCGTGATTCTGGCTTTAAATGCTTGTATAAATGAGGAGACTGGGGTGTAATGCAGCGATACAGGGCTTCCTAGTAGGCACAAAGCCCTGGGGTGTGATTCCTGGCACACCCTCCCCCCTAAAAAAAACAAAACAAACAGGGTGAGAGTCAGGAAGAGGTGATTTCATGTTGTTTGCAGTGGTTTATATAAGAAAAACTATGTGGTAAGTTACGTATTTGTAAGCTGTTACTGATAAACACATCTGAAAGGTCTCAATTATTCATGAAAGGGACTTGTATCAAAATTGGAAAATTTCCTTCAATATAGAAGGTTGGGAAAACACCATTTTGTAGTCACTTTATACATGAAATATGAAGTATTAATATTGCTAAGCTTATATACGTGCTAATATTGCACATATATAACCCTAGCACTCTGAGAAGCAGAGGAAGCAAGAGAGAGCAAGTTCAGGCCCATCCTGGGTAAGTTAGTAACTTAGCAAGAGGATTCTGTCTTAGAATTTTTTCTTTTTTTTTTTTTTATGGTGGGACCAGGGTTCAAACTCATGACCTTGCACTTGCCAGGCAAGCACTTGTGCCATGGAGCTGTCTCCCCAGCCCCCCGCCTTAGAATTTTAAAAATTGTTTAAAAGGGTTGGCAACAGACAACTCAGGGCAGAGCTTGTATTTAATTCCCAGTATCCTCCCCAACTACTCAAACATTAATGTGAATATCACTGTGTTTAGTAAGTTTTATGAGACACTTTGGTACAAAGCAACAGTAAACTGCTTTCTAACATAATAGTCCTATATAATTCGTGATAGTGATATGCTTTTAAAAAGAAAGGATTTTTATCTCTTTATTTATTTATTTATTTTATTTATTTTTTTAATGTGGAACTGGGGATTGAACTAAGTCCCTTGCGCTTGCCAGGCAAGTGATTATTCTACTGAGCTAAGCTATTTCCCCAGCCGCTCTTTGGCTTTTAACTAGGATGTAGTGTAGTGTTTCATCTGTTCGCCAGTCTGGGACAGTATGTTAAGTGGTTTTTTGCACTTGTTCTGTCCATTTCAGATTGATCTGGTGTTGCAGTGTCTCTAGGACAGATGTATGTCTGCAGGAGGTAAAATAGTTGCGCACACACACAGAATTAGACTGCATCCTATACTCTGAATAATTACTACAAGGACAAGAAT
This sequence comes from Myocastor coypus, assembly GCA_004027025.1. Classification (NCBI taxonomy): domain Eukaryota; kingdom Metazoa; phylum Chordata; class Mammalia; order Rodentia; family Myocastoridae; genus Myocastor; species Myocastor coypus. The sequence continues at coordinate 861 of PVJA010050079.1, read as the reverse complement.
ATGCATTGTGTTAATTATTGAGGATGTAATACTAACACGTTTTGAAACTGTCTCATTGTTATTTCTTATTAAAAGTAATGAAAAAAGAAACAGAATTAGGGGCCCAGCAAGATGGCTCAGTGGTCTAAAGCGCCTGCTTTGGAAAGCTTGGGCAGCTTCAGGGACCGTGGTTCGATCCCCGGCACCACATGCTATGCCAGCCCTACCCTCGGGGTGGGCTGAGCCAGCCATAAAAATGAGTGAATAAACAAACAAAGGTAGGGGCTGGGGAGATAGCTCCGAGGCACAAGTGCCTGCTGGGCAAGTGCAGGGTTGTGAGTTCAAACCCTGGTCCCACAAAAAAAAAAAAAAAAAAAAAAAAAAAAAAAAAAAAAAAAAAAAAAAAAAAAAAAAAAAAAAAAAAAAAAAAAAAAAAAAATAAAATAAATAAATAATTCTTAAAAAAAACCCCCAACAATTAGAACTAGCCACAAACAGTAAATAAAGAGTACTAATACAGTAGCAATAAATTACAGCCATACTTTAACATTCCATACATAATTAGGGTGCTCTTATGCAAACCCCATGTAAAAGTCCAGGTTCAGGTGTGTACTGCCTAATGCCCAGAAAGTGTTGCATATGGGCAAGAAGAAGATACTAAAAATTATATTTATTAAGAATAGTTTAGCCGGGCGTGGTGGCTCACGCCTGTAATCCCAGCACTCGGGAGGCTGAGGCAGGAGGATTGGTGCAAGTTCGAGACCAGCCTGGGCTACAAAAGTGAGCTCAGGACCAGCCTCAACTGCATAGCGAGACCCTGTCTCAAAAAGACAAAAAAAAAAAAAAAAAAAAAAAAAAAAAAAAAAAAAAAAAAAAAAAAAA
>PVJA010050078.1:0-13453 GCA_004027025.1 Myocastor coypus | reverse complement strand
AAAGAAAAAAAAAAGTAATGTTGATTTAGAAGGGTTAATGTTTAATTGTTTGATCAATCTTATATACCTATATGTATTAATCTAAACAGATCTGATGATGAAAATATGTAATATAACCATTGTTAAATTTAAACAATAAAAAATTGAAACTTGAAAAAAATAATAATTCAGCCTGCCATTAAAGCAGAAAACAAGTGAAGAGTAATAAAGAGCTGGAGTGGGGCGGGGGAATAGGGGATGGACCAAAATTGCTACATTATCTAAAATCTCCAGTGTTAAAAATGAGATAGCCAAATAGGAAGATATGACTTAAATACTAGTTTTAAAAAGTACCTGTAAAAGAAATGTTGGAATTAATAGGCATAGACTTCAAATTAACTAAGTAAATGTATTTTAAAAAATAAAACTATGATGAAAGAAGTAAAAGAAGGCACCATGACAACACCTTGATAGAGAATATCAACAAACAGATAAAAAGTTTAAAGAAAAACCAAATTTAAATTGTACTGCTGAGAAGGAAAGTAACTAAAATACTGTAAGGGATTTAAGATTTGAACTAATAGAAAAATCAGTGAGCTTCATTTATTTTAAAGAGGAAAAAACTCAAAAAATAAAATTTCAAAACATGATAGGAGGGTAACGTTATTTTTAAGCTAGCTACTCAGACTACAAGACCTTGGTATTTAACTGTCTAAACAATATTAGCACAAACCTTTCTTTTCAATGCACTAAGAGAAAGTAGTATAACTATCTTGTCTTTTATAAATATGTATTTTTTCTTTTGCCTTCTTTTCTACATTTTCCCATCGCAATTTCTCTTTCCCTTTGAAGTTCCTTATCAGATTTTATAGTATCTACTGTATATTTTGGATCTTACTCTTTCAGCTTTGCACACTCACGTTAGGAAGGCACTATGATGTTTACAGATGTGCATCTAGTTTATTTCACTTATGAATATGGTCCCAAGCTGCATCCATTTACCTATAAAAGTCTTGATTTTATCTTGTTTTTATGGCTGAGTAATACTTCATCAGATAAAAAGAACTTGTCCTCACCAGTAAAAAAGGTAATGTGATTTAAAGTCATACTTAATGTAAAAATTTAACCAGAAATAAAAGTAATACATATTTTAATTATTCCCTATTGAATGCACACATCTACCTATAGCAGTACTTCATTTATCCAATATCAAGGGGATATTGTACATATGTAAACTTTCTAGATAAAAGTTATAGCTAAACACGTGAAGTCCTAACTAATACTAAGGTAAATTTTTCTAAAACATCTATTTTAATTTTCTAATGTGGCAGAAATAAATTACTACAACTCTAGTGACTTAAGACTACACAAATTTATTGTAACACTGACACAGATCTCATGGGCTTAAATTAAGATGCCAGAAAGCTCGTGTCCCTTTTTGGAGGATCTAACACAGAATCCCTTTCTTTGTCTAGTCTAGTTCCTAGAGGGCACTTATCTTCCCTGAGTTTTGGCTATCTTCCTCCACTATCAAAGCCAGCAATACTGCATTTCTAGGATTCTACCTCTATTGTAACACCTCATTCTTCAACGATTTTCCCCCTCCCTTCCTCTCTCGCTACTTTCCATTTTTAAGGATAAATATAAAATAGTACAAATATCAAATGCTAGAAAAAATATGGAGAAACTATATCATTCATACACTGTGAGCTGCAATGTAAAACAGAACAGCTGTCCTTTCTTAAGCAAACATATATTTAGCAATTTAACTCCTGGGCATTTATCCCAGATAAATGAAAATTCATGTTTATGTGTTTATAACAGCTTTATTTGTAATAGCCGCAAACTAGAAACAATAGACATGTCTTTTAACAAATGAATTGTTAACTTATAGTATATTCATCCTATAGACTACTAAGAAATAAAAATGAAAAAGGTAGTAACACATACTATGACATGTAAAACAAATACAAAACCAGTGAAATACATTAAAGGAAAACTATTCACAGCAAAAGAAGTCATACACACAATGATATTTATTTATGAACCCACTTCCATGAAATGTCCAGAATTTACATACCTAGAACAAGCAAATTTATAGAGACAGGAAGTAGATTGTGTTTCCCACAACTGGGGATGGGTCAGAATACAGACTGATGGCAAATACATGAGGCTGTTTATTGTTGGTCTTAAATTTGCAATCTTTCTGCCCTAGCCTCCTGAGTGGCAGGATTACAAGCATGTACTACTATAGCTAGCCCCCCGGCTTCTTTTGAGGGAAATGGATAATGGTGATTGTTGCACAAATCTATAAATATAAAAACTTGACTGAATTGTACACTTACAATAGATGAACTTTTGGCATGGAAATTATACCTTAATGAGCTAAAAATGATTAAAAATTACTGTACCACTGAGAACTATTTAGGTAGTATCAAGAAGCATCACAGTAGCAACAGAAAAAAATTTTTGTATTTATGGACACAGCCTCCAAATGGATGATCTGTGATTGAGTCAAAGGCAATAAATGTTGCAGAAAAATATTATTACTCTCTAAAACTTTCAGTGAAGAAAGCCAAATGAACAAGGACCCTCCTTCCTCATGCCCCTGGGAATTTTAGGAGACCTAACACTTGTAAAAATGGATATACTCCTTTTTTTCTGAAGCTTTGGTCTTATAAATGTCAGATAAACTTATGAACTATTAATAGTTTCTCTATGTTCTATAACACCATGTTAAGTGAAACATTTATTAAACTGTTCGTGATATGATTTTTAATATCCTGAAAAATTTGCTTTTTTTGTTATACTGGGTACTGAACCTGATATAAGCTAGACAAGCACTGAGCACTGACTTACATCACCAGAGCTAATGTTCTGTGGACCATTAACAGTAACAACCATGTTTATGATAGATGACAATGAAAGTCTTCATTATCAGTTAAAACATCTGGGACACAGTAACATCAGTCTTGGGAAATAAAAAAGTGAGCTGTCAATGATTTTCCCGGAAAAAAACAACAACAAAGCAAACTAATTTCTAGATCTGGCTGTTAAAAGTCCATCCATCCCTGTGTCCATATATATATATGTAACATCACTGCTGTTTTAATTACTGTAGGAAAATGATAAAGAATTCCAAGTATTAGCAGATGGTGAATCTTTAGCTCTATCTTTTATTCACTGTTTCTAATTACAAAAATAATCCTGCATATACCACCAGGAGCCATTTTATAGATGAAGAAATTGTGGCATAGAAATATTAAAGTCACATTCTTGGAGCAGAGGGTAGGGCTGGCAGGTAAGTAGGCAATGTACAGTTAACCATAAGGCCACAAGCAGGCTGGAATAACAACAGCAAAATGCATATGCACAAGATACTTTATACTATAAATATTCTTTACATAGTCTGCTATGCTACTAGGTCATGAGCAGCTTTAAAGCAGAGACTTTTGTCACACGTTACAATCATCCCTTACCCGAACTCTGAGAATCCAGAAAAAAATAAAGATGAAATAATAGAGATTCTAGTGCTTTACTTCGATCTCCTTTATCTAGCTAGTGGACCTGAATCCTAGCTACTGTCTATTGACTGCTACTAGCTTGCAGCTACCTCTCTCCATAACAACTAGGGACTATACTCTCCCAATTTCCCTTCTAGAGCCAACCAATAGCCATTTTACTCTACCCCAACCCCTAGGCTAGATGTTTCTAATACTACATATGTCCTTACTGGGTTCCCTTCCTCTTCTCTGCCCCATTGTCCTCTTTCCCTCACAGGTTTCTCCTGAGAAGACTACTGAATAAATTACATACATTTGAATACTGACTTGAAGTCTGTATCTAGGCACCTCAGCTTAAGAAAACATGTGAATTTATATAAAGTGGTACTTAAAAATGTGTAAGATGACCAAGTCACAGAGATCTACTCTACAGCACAGTATTAATAATTAACAGTATATTATATGTTTAAAATTTTGTTGAATGTATAGGTCCTACCTGGGCCTGGTGGCCTACACAAATCCAAGTATTCTGGGTGACTAAGACAGGAGGACCACAAGTTTGAGGTCGGCCTAAACAATTTGGTGACTTAATGAGACTCTGTCTCAAAGTAAACAATAAAAAAGGGGCTGGGGATGTAGTTCATTGTGAAGGCCCAGGGTTCAATCCTCAGTTGTACACAAACAGAAAAGTGAAAGTCTTTTATGTTAAGTGGTCTCATTATAAAATAATAAGAGAATAGGAGGAAACTTTTCAAGGTGATGACATATTCTGATAGTTTTTCAGGGATATACTTATCTCCCAAACTTAATAAGTTGTATGTATTAACTATGTAATTTTTTATGTCAAAAATGTAGGAAATAAATGCAACACCCTATAGAAGAACTAGTGCTTTCTAGTGGAATGGATAGATTTTAAAGCTACAACAGCCAGAGTCTGAGCATGATACTCCATGACATCCAATAAGAATACATTGCTACAGAAAAGAATTGCTTTCTGTGACATCCTGTCATAAATGTCCATTTAAGAACTGAAAGGGAAACAGGCCTCACACTTTGATCATCAAAGTAACTCCTTAGGATAAAGAGGAACAAAAACTAATAAAAAACACAGAAAACATTCTTTATTCATACCATGAAAAATTATGTCAGAATAAAATGCTGTGCTTAACACCATAAATAGGCAATTTTACAGTAACTCAATGTGGTATGTTTCAGTGTATCTTAGGCTTAGGGTATAGGCTTCATGGAGGCATCCTTTTCCTCTCACCTCCCATAATGAACATTCTTCTGTTTTGGTAAAAATGTGTATGAGTGCTCACACCTTGCATCTTTGGAAAACAGAAATTTGACAGCAGTTTTCAGATCTTATTCATACTATAAGCTTAACCATAGTGATTAACAGTATGGTGATTTATTTTAATAGTGATTGTAAGGCAGATAAAATGTAAATGTCTGGAGCTGCAACTGTAGCTCAGTGGCAAAGCACTTGACTAGGCTGTTCAAAGGCCTGAGTTCCATCTCCCTAGCACTGCAAAAAAAGCTTAAACTACAAATGTCTAAAGTAAACGCTTTTCTGGGGTAAAACATCCTTTTAAAAGAGTCTGAGAGTCAACTAAAATGAGATTATTTTAGAAAAAAACCTTAAGCTTATAATCTGATAGCTACCTGACTCCCTATTAATATTCCCATAGAAGCAAATTCAGACTAGGAAAATAAAAAGTGACTAACTCAAACACAGCCCTTTAGTTCCTACTATACATTTGCGTGATACACTTCTGAAAGGCATGGTCAGTGTAAGGAATTCCTACTCACTATTGTTTTGGGGCCCATGCAGCAGCTAGAAAAATAATATAAGGCTTTACTTTAAACATTTCACACACTTTGATCCAGGAATTCCACTTATTTGAAAATAATCCAAAAACATAGCAAATTATCTATGAATAATAAAGTCTATTAAAGCTCTACTAGGAAAAAGTGAAAACTAGCTACCACATAAAAGAGGAATAATTAAAACACAGACTGGAGGAAAGATCCCTTCTTTAATAAAAAGCACTGGGAGGGTAACTAGCTTAACTAGAGGAATCCAAGTAATCAGCCCATTCTCCTGTGGGGATTTGCACAGAGGTGTTTGGAAGTCTGGGTAATTAGCTAGACTAGAGCAATTCAGGTTACATTTTATCTGCCTTACAGAAATCAACATCCTACTCTCAATTAATTGGGAAGGTAGGACCTTAGGACAGACACAAACCCACAAGCAGAAGATACCCCTGAAAAATGGCTTTTATACAATAGCACTGATAGTAGTGATATAGGTATCCACTATCAGAATGTCACAAGGATTATTACAGAAATCAAAGTAGTTCTTTTTGAAATAGGAAATGACAAAACAAAGGAGAAAAACACAACCTTAGGCCTCCAAACCATCCAGAAGAATTCTGGGAGACATTAGCAATGAAAAAACTAGAAGTCACACACCTAAAATCTCTGAAATTATTACAAATGAAGTAAAGAAACAACTCCAGATGGGCAAAGAAATCAGATCAGAAATAATCTCTCAGGTAAAAAAAGAAATGATGGGGCCAGGCAGGATGGCTCAGTGGTCTAAAGCGCCTGCTTAGGAAAGCTTGGGCGGCTGCAGGGACCGCGGTTTGATCCCCAGCACCACATGCTGCACCAGCCCTGCCCTTAGGGCAGGCTGAGCCGGCCATAAAAATAAATAAATAAATGAATGGATAAATAAATAAACAAACAAACAAAAGTTCTGAAATAAGAAAGAAAAAAAAAAAAAAAAAGAAAAAAAAAAAAAGAAGTGATAACTATAATGAAAGAATTCTCAGTATATCTTAAGACATTGATAACAAATAGAGGAGCCTAGAAAAATGGTAGAAACCTCGAGTGAATAATACAGGAAAGAAATAGAATACATAAAACAGATATTCAGAGATACCAGGAGACTAATTAAAAATTCCATTAAAAGCTGACAAAATTTTTTGAATGAAACTGAAGAGAGACTTTCAGACCTTGAAGGTATTTTGTTGTGACTAGAGGTCAGGAAGGGAAAAAATGCTTAAAAATAACATGGAATGAGGAAATAATTTAAACAGCTACAAGATGATGCAAAGATGAACAATGTAAGATTGACAGGTGTCCATGAAAAACTAGAAGGAGTCAATGTAAATGATATAAAAGAAAATTTGCAGATGAAAATATGTAATATAACCATTGTTAAATTTAAACAATAAAAGAATTGGAAAAAAAAAAAAAAAGAAAATTTGCAGAATAGCAGAAAACTTCCCAAGCATGGGGAAAAAATCTGACAAACAGAAAAGTGAAGCATATAGAACTTCAAATAGTGTTAACCAAAATAAATCTACACCCACACATATAAGGAAGATCCCAGAAATTCAGCATAATAGAACATTAAAAGCTGTTAGAGAAAAGAAACAGGTAACTTTCAAAGGAAATCTCATCAAATCACAGCAGATTTCACAACACAAATGATTGAATCAAGAAGAGATTCAAGTGAAGTATGTTTTTATTTTATTTTTTAATTTTATTAATTTCAATAGGCAAGAAATAACAAGGTGACAGTTTCAAAACATATCAGCAGGAAAGCCACAATTATCAATACAATGCATATTTTTATATTCATACTAGTTGTTCAGAGTACAAGATGCAAACAAGCATTCTAAACACTATCGGTACAAATATTTTTTCTCATTAAACGAAGAGAACATAGTTGTATGTATAGTCCAATATTCCATAATAGTAGTGGGCTATCAGAAGAACTAGCAATGTTGGAAGCTTTTGTATCTGACAGGGTCAGTCAAATCCCCTCAGGATTTGTGATGGAACCATTAAGGGCTACAAGGATAGCTAATATTTTGGCCTTAGACCTTCAAGGTCATTGAAGACTCAGGACATAAGAGAACCTGTACTGTAACATCATATAACCCAGTGGTGTCCCAAATTTTCTGTTCAAGGAGATTATGGGGCCACAGAGGAAAGGGACTGAAGGTGTGTAGTGTGCTTAAGGAGAGTCACCTAGAGAGGAAACATTCTCTCAGGCTTTCAGAGAGAGCAAACTAGTCAAGCAATAGCCATGACTCATCCATATGGCAACACTCACAAAAGAACTACATGTGCTGTACAATGAGTGAAGTATTTCAAATCCTGAAATAACTTCCAACCTAGACTGATGTACTCTGAAAAGCTATCTTTCAAAATTTATAGCAAAGGAAGATACTTCTAGGACAAAGTCATGACCACCAATCCTACACAGAATACGGAAAAATATTCTAGAAAGAGATAAAAATGACCACAAGTCCAAGAACAACAGAGACTACCAAACAGGGCAAGCAATTAGATACAGTGGTAAAGTAGGGAAGCAGCAGTAGCAGGAAAATAACATGTGAAAGATAAGCCAATGTATATCAGTTATAACCACAAATGTAAATGGTCTCAATTACCAATAAAAGGAAATATACTGGCAGAATGGATTAAGAAAAAAATCCAGTACTATGCTGCATACAAGAAATGCACTTAACTCAAAGGGAAATTCACAGGCTAAAAGTCAAAGATGGAAAACAATACTCTATGTGCCAGGAACTCAGAAAAAAACAGGGCTAGCTATTCTCCTGGCAGACAATGTGAACATTAAAGAGATTAAGAAGGTCACTATATACTTGTTAGGGGAAAACTTCAAGAGGAAGAGATAAGAATCATAAATATGTATGCAGGAAATATGGGAGTACCCAACTACATTAGACAATTTTGAAGGACATAAAAAAGACAACCAACAACACAATCTTAACAGGAGACCTTAACACCCCATTGTCAAAGAGATAGATCAACTAGGCAAAAGATTAGCAAAGAGGTTGCAGAAGAGAACCAAACCAAATGGAGTTAGTATACATTTACAGTGTATTCCACCCAAGAACATCTGAATACACATTCTTTTCAGCTGCACATACGATGCTGTCTAAAATGGACCACATACTAGTCCATACAACATGCTTTGGTAAATGTAAGGGAACTGAAATTATCCCATACATATTTTCTGACCATAGTGCAGTGTAACTGGAAATTAACAACAAAAGAAAATGAAGACAAAACAAAACCAAAAGAAACTGAAAAAACCCCATAAACATGTGAAAATTAAGTAACACCTTCTTGAACTAATGGGTCACAGATGAAATTAAAAAAATTAAACAGTATCTACAATCCAATGAAAATTCAAACACAATTTATCAGTATTTGTGGAATGCAATGAAAGCAGTTCTGAAGTGGGAAATTTACAGTGGTGAACTCTTATATTAAGAAAACAGAATGGGAACAAATAAATACTCTAATGCTGCAATTCTAGCTTCTAGAAAATCAATCCCAAAACCCAAAGAAAGGAGGAAATTATAAAGTTCAGACTAGAAATCAATGCATTGAGATAAAATACAAAGAATTACTTAATCAAAGAGTTGGCTATTTTCAAGATATAAATAGAGAAAGCCCTAGCCAACTTCATTGAACATGGGAAAGAATGAACTCAAACTCTAGCAATAAGGAATGAAAAGGGTGAAATTAGTACAGATCCTGTGGATACTCAGAAGGTCAGCATACCTACTTCCAAAATCTTTAATCTTACAGGATGGAAAACAGAAGAAATGGGCAGATTCCTAGATATGTATGAATTACCAAAACTGAATCAAAAAGATTTAAAATTCTGAATAATCAAATATCAGAAAAAACTAAAAATGTAATTAAAAACTTAAAAAAGAAAAGCCTAGGCCTTGATAGATTCATAGCTGAATTCTACAAGAAAATAAGAGATTTAATACCAATAATTCTCAAACTCCTCAGTGAAATTTAAAAGGAAGTAATTTTTCCCAGCTCATTTCTGGAGCCAAGTATCACACTGATACCAAAATGAGAGAAAGATCCAACCAAAAAAGAAAACTATAGGCCAAAATCCCTAATAAATATAGATGCAAACATACTCAAAATACTAGCAAATACAGCACAGCAAATATGCCATGACCAGGTGGGATTCATCCCAGGGATGCAGGGATGGTTTAATATACACAAATCTATAAATGTAATACACTGTATCAACAGAGCCAAATCCAAAATCACATGATCTTCTCAACCGAGGCAGAAAGGGCTTTTGACAAAGTCCAACATTCATTCATGTTCAAAGCCCTACAGAAAACTGGAATAGAGGGCCTCTACCTCAATCTGATGAAAGCCATCTATGACAAAGCACCAGCCTATATCATTCTAAGTGGACAAAAACTGACAGCCTTCACTTTTAATTTTTCTGTATTTAGAGCAGGGTCCACAGGGTCTCACTGTATAGATCACACTTGGAGTGATTCTCCTGTTTTCCACCTTCTGAATGATGGGATTACAGACATGAGCCCAGTCTCTTTGATGTCTCAGCATGCCCCACGGGTGGCAACGGCACGGCAAGCCAGGGATCAAACCCCAGCCGCTAAGCTCTGCCTAATGAGGTGCTTTAGTCTGCTTAGCCAGCAGGCTGTCCCTAAAGCCTTCACTTTGAAATCAAGAACAAGACAAAAATGTCCTGTATCACCCCTCCTATTCAATATAGTTCTGGAAACATTAACCAGAGCAATTAGACAAGAGAGAGAAATAAAAGCAATAAGAATTTGAAAGGAGGAATTTAAATTATCATTATGTACAGATGACATAATACTGTACATGGAAGACCTAAAAAAACTCCACCAAGAGACTCCTAGAATAAACAAATTCAGTATCATAGCAGGATACAAAGCCAACACTCAAAAATCAATAGTATTCCTATATGCAAACAAAAACTCACTGAGAATTTAGAAAACATTCTTCACAATAGCATCCAAAAGATGGAATATTTAGGAGCTAATTAACAAAGGAAATAAAAACTTAAGTAGTGAAAGTTACAGTAATGTGAAAAAAGATCAAAGAGGATTTCAAGTATGCTGATGTTATTTTGATTGGGGTTTGATTAAATCTGTGTAACAATTTTGGGAATATAGCCATTTTCAAAATGTTAGTTTTTCCTATCCATCAGTAAGGAGTATCTTTTCTGAAATCCTCTTTGATCTGTTATTACTGTACTATTAATTTTTAGTTTTTTGAAGATAGCAGTTAGTGCTTGAAATTTTTACTATGACCAATGTTACATAGGTAGTAATCTGAGCACCTACACAAGGCACCAATGTGCAATATAACAATCGCTGTTGAATACATTTATCATCTTTTTATTTGCAATTGTTTATCATTTCTATTGTCTTATTATTTTTCTGTTCTCTTTAAAAAATAAACAGTGCTGGGAAAACTAGCCATCCACATGCAAAAGACTGAATCAAAACTTGTGCCTCACCATATGCTAAACTAAAATAAAAACAGATCAAAGATATAAATGTTGAAATAGAAACAATCTGCTAGAAAATAGTAAAAGTCTTGAAGACAAAAATAAAAGAGTTCATGAACACATCCCCAACTGCATAAGAAACAACATCAACAACCAACAAATGGCTAGAAAGATAGCTCGGTGGTCAAAGCACCTGCCTGGCAAGCACAAGGACTCAGGTTTAATCCTGGGTACTGGATGCTGTGCTGGCTCTCCAAAGAGCCAGCACTGAAGCTGGGCATGGTGGCACACACCTGTAATTCCAGCACTGGGGAGGCTGAGATAGGAGGATCACTAGGAATATGAGCTGTGCAGTGAGGCCCTGTGCCAAATAAATAAATAAATAAATAAATATTTTTTTAAAGATTAAAAAAGAAAAAGAATCAACAAATGACATCATGCCAAACGAAAAAGCTTTCGCACACCAAAGGAAACCATAAACACAGTTAAAAAGACAACATACATAATGGGAAAAACTTTTACTTGACATTCTTTGGACAGAGGACTAATATCTAAAATATATGAAGAACTCAAATAAGTTAGACCTACCCAAAATAAGAACCAAAAATGATCCACTGAAATACACACTTCTCAACAGACCTATAAATGCCCAATAAATACGTGAAAAAATGTTCATCATCTGCACCAGATGCTATCTTACTGCATAAAAAAAGGCTATCATCAACAAAGCAAATAATAAATGCTGGTGAGGCTAAGGGGAAGAGAAGGAAAGCATGCACATTGTTAGCAGGAATGTAGACTAGTACAACCTTTAGGGAAATGTCCGGCAATTCCTCAGAAAACTAAAAACAGAAATTCTATTGGACCTAGCTATTTTTCCATTAATCGTCCTGAAAGTGTTAAAAAGTTATATTACAATGACACATGCATACTCATATTTATAGAAGTACAATTTGTAATAGTTAAATTTTGGTGCCCTATATGTCCACAAACAGATGAATGGATAAAAAATGTTTTTTTTAAAAATAATTAATTAATTAATTAATTAATTATTTCTTGTTTCAGAACCCTTGTTTGTTTATTCAATCATTTTTATGGCTGCCTCAGCATGTGGTGCCAGGGATCTAACTGTGGTCCCTGAACCCACCCAAGCTTTCCCAAGCAGGCGCTTTGGACCACTGAGCCATCCTGCCGAGACCAAAAATGTGGTATTTAAACACAATGAAGAAATATTTTGCCAGACAGAAGGAACATGATCTATGTAGGAAAATTAATGTACCTTGAGACCATAATATTAAGTGAATTAATTAGATATGTAGCATTAACATCATCTGGTTTCTCTTGAGAAAATATAAAGAACAAACTAAAAGAGATAATAGGAAATAGGAACATAAATCTTTTGCAAATGGGAAGAAAACCAAGAGATGAAGGGAGGGATGGGAATTTAAAAAAAAAAAGACATGTTGTATACAGGTACCAACTCCCCACAGGAATATAATCATTATGTACTGTAAACATGTACTAATAATATAAATTAAAAAAGGTATAGAATATGTTAATATTATAGTATTTTATCTAGTCATTTAAACATTTTATCTAGGGAAATATTTATGCTAAAATGTGAAGTAGGAAAATTATAAAAATTGACTGAATACAGAAGTTATATCTATGAAATAAATAACAGTAAATAAGTTAGACCCAAAGCCACTTTACTACAGCTGTATTGAAGTATTAGATTTCTGAGTGATAAAAATATCCTTTCTAATTTTTCCATTTTCCAAATTTTTACAATGAATGTATATTTACAATTATAAATGAATACGTAAGATTTCAAGGTATTGGTCCTCTGCTGTTCCCTAATAATGCAACTGATCTGAAATACTGAAAATAAAACTGTTTGTCAATGTCATCCAAGATAGATAATAATGAGAGCTGTTAAAAAGTATTCCAGGAAATGCCAGCAGAATGATGCAATTCCAACTCCTCAGGAAGGTGAGGCAGGGGCCAGCCAAATATCTCAGTGGATTAAAGCACCTGCAAGCCGCTACAGGGGCTGGAGGTTTGATCTCTGGGCCTGCCATGTGGGCCCGGTCCCCAGGGCACACTGAGAAGGCAGTTGAGTGTGGGCATGGTGGTGTGAGCCTGTAATCCTAGTTATTGGGAGGCTGTAAATAGGCGGACTACTATGAATTCCATCTAGTAGTGAGACCCTGAACACCCTGTAGACCAGCGGTTCTCAACCTGTGGGTCGGGACCCTGGCAGGGGTCGAACGACCAAAACACAGGGGTCGCCTAAAGCCATCAGAAATTACATATTTCCGATGGCTTCTTAAACCCATGCTATGCCATGGTGAAATGTTATTTATTGGAATTAGTAATAAATATTTCTCAACATATAATTAAATATTGTTTTTGTGATTAATCACTGTTTAAATTATGTTTGATTTGTAGCAATGAGAATACATAATACATATCAGGTATTTACATTCCAAATCATAACTGTAGCAAAATTACAGTTTTGAAGTAGCCACCAAAATTATTCTTTGGTTTGGGGTCACCACAACATGAGGAACTGTATTGTGGGATCATGGCATTAGAAAGGTTG
>PVJA010050077.1:0-13407 GCA_004027025.1 Myocastor coypus | reverse complement strand
TTGATGTAGCAGCACGGTGAGATGTGCACAGCTGGACGACAGAGCTGCTCTGCCTGTCTCCGGCTTCAACTCGAGGTCCTGACGGGTTCAGGGAATGAGGATCTCCGCCTCCGAGTGCAAGTGGAGAGCACGGGTCTTACTGTCCGCGCGGTTTCTCAGGTGGTATCAGGTAGGGGAAGGAGCTTCTGTTCATGCTTGGTGCTCCAGCGTAACGCTCACATGTGTCGGTTTATTCTCCAAATTCTGGTTTCCGTGGTTGTCTTTTTAAAGCCTGCTGTGCTTTTGATCTTTGTTTTTTAGTATATAACATATTTTCCCTGCTCCACTTAGTTTTAAGGCTTTTTGTCTTTATCACTTGTTTTGAAAAATTTGATCAAGGAGTGTGTATGTGTGTGTGTATTCACTGTTTACCATGCCAGCAATTTATTGAAATTTCTGAACATGTGAGTTTGTAGTTTTCATTAGCTCTAGAAAAACCTGGATATTGTATCCTTAATTTTTAAAATTTTAATTAGTACATGTTTTAATACATAATGATTACATCCTCATGGGGAGCTGGTGCATGTGCAGAACATGTATTATGATGATGATGGTGATGATGATGTCATCTTTTATTTATTTGGTACAGGGTCTCACTATGCAGTTCAGAGTTGCATGATCCTGCTGTCTCAGCCTCCCCAGCGCTGGAATTGCAGGTGTGAGCCATCATGCCTGGTTTCCGTGGCCAGCTCGGCTCCCAGGGCCGGCCAGGCATGCGGTACTGGGAATTGATCTCTGATCCTGGCACTTACAGGGCAGGCACTTAGACCACTGTGCTATCTCCCCAGCGCTGCAAAACACAACTTAATTCTATTTTTATTCTTTTTCTCCTTTATTCCTCCAATTTTCCCCATCTCTTAGTTTCCTCTCTTTTGTAAAAGATCTGTTATCTGTACTTTATTTACTTTTTAATTTATTTATATTTTTATCTATTTCCTCCTCTGTTTAGGGATTGGAACACAATCCCAAATATCTATCTATCTATCTATCTATCTATCTATCTATCTATCTATCTATGTATCTATCTATCTATCTATCTGTCTATCTATCTATCATCTATTATATCCTAAATATATATTATATATAATTATATATGCATATACACATATAGGATATATAAAAACATAAGTATACATAAATATAGGTTATAAAATATAAAAATATAAATATATAAGACATAAATATAAAATATAAAAATATATAATGCTACCGTAAGTTTTTCATGATGGTGTTTGAATTTTATTTCTTGTTTTACTTTTTTTTTTTTTTTGATATTTCTATTGCTGTTGTTAGTTAGTTTCAATGTTTTTTTTTTTTTTTTTTTCTGTCTTCAGTGTCCAATGTTTTAAATTTCCTTTTAGTGTAGTTTTCTCTCACACACTTTACTTCTTTCTATTCAGCTGGATTTTTTTGAATTTCTTCCATGTTTGAGTTTCTGACAGCTAGAACCCAGTTGTGCTAACGACGTTACTGCGCATGTCCATCAGTTATGCCAGGCATGCACTTACAGGGCCGTCTTCGTTGCTTGCATGGGTCCTTTTCTTCCCTTTCTTATAAGTTACATCTTCTCCTTTTTAATGGCGGATAATCTTTGACTGGATGCCAGCCGTCATGACTTCACCATTTGGAATATTTTTTACAAGCCTATAAATATGCTTGAAATTAATCTGGGACACAAGACAATTGTATAAAATAGTCTGATCATTTTTGGTTTTGCTTTTATACTTCCAAGCGGAAGAACTGGAGCAGATCCTTCCGACTGCCAAGCCCACTACAGACTGAGATTTCCCTTCTGGCCGGTGAGAGCAAACATTCTGCATCCTGGTGAGTTCCAGGTGCTGATTCTTCCAGGGGGTTCCTTTTCTGTGTTGCCTTTCTTTCTTTCTTTCTTTCTTTCTTTCTTTCTTTCTTTCTTTCTTTCTTTCTTTCTTTCTTTTTTTTTTTTTTTTTTTTTTTTTTTTTTTTTTTTTTTTTTTTTTTTTTTTTTTTTTTTTTTTTTTTTTCAGAACTGGGGACTGAGTGCGGGCCCTTGTGCTTGCCAGGCAAGCACTTATCCTACTGAGCTACCTCCTCAGCCCTCCTTTTCTGTGTGTTTGCTGCTTCACACATCTGTATTGATTAGACCCTCTGCAGGTCTCTGAGTCTCTCTCTGTGCCATTCTACCCCCTCTGGCAGTGTGTTCTGTAGACTCTGGCCACCTTTGTCTCTCAGACTTTCAGCTGTGTACACACGGATCAGGAGTCTACTTGGTCTCCTCTGGAGGCCCTTCTCTGAGCCAGCGGCTGAACTCACTTGAGATGCTAGTAAAGCTCAGACCGTGACAAAGCTGTCTTCCTCTCCTTCTTGCTTTTCAGCAATGGCTGGCTGTTATGACTTGTGTCTAGATGTCTCCCCCAAAGCCTCAGAGCTCAGAGGTGGAGCTTGTCACAGGTGATTAGTCCACTGATGAGTTTAGAGCTAGATGTCATACTGGGAGACACCTGGCATGAATTATCTGCTCATGGTCTGGTCCAAGGAGGTGGGCCACAGGGGATGTGACCTGGAGTAGTTTCCCTCCTTCCTTCTTTGGTCACTGTCTGATTCCTAACCACCGTGCCATATACAAACCTCCTCTGTCACACGCCCTCTGCCATGCCATCCTGCCTTGGAGCCAACTGGCTGTAGACTGAAACCTCTAGAAACAGCCCAAACAAACCTCTAATCTCTGTTAAGTTGCGAGTGCGTGGAGGTGGTGGTGAACTTATGACACATGCCGGAGAGGGTGCTTGGGGCATTCGCTCTCTGCTCTTTCCTAGCCTTGCCCCAGCAGCCAAGCGTCAGACATTGAGGTTTAATGGCAGTGTTGGAACTCTGTGATAACTAAGTTGGTGTTGGGTTACAGTTTGGGCGTCAGCTCTCTAAAAGTTTTTACCATCACTGCCGTGGGGTCTTGTGTATTAGCAAGAAGGAAAGTCGCGGAGACACTGTCTTTAATTGCCTGAAGTATAATGTCTTGCAAATTATTGCTTCCTGTACTGTTTTAGTTTGCCTGAGGTGGGAAGGTGGATTTTACCCAGTTATTCCTATAGAAAGATGCTGTTTCTCTTTTTAAACAGTGTTAAATGTACCATGGGTCTTGCCTTGTACAGGACTGTTGAGTCATTCTGAGCGGTTATACGATAACCACCGACTTATAAATTGGATGTGCTGAGAAGAATATCCTAGCTAGTCAGGCCGGGGCGCCTACACCATGATGACACTGTAAGGGTGTCTGAGAGGCAGGAAGGAGCTGGGCCTGACAGAACGCACAATGCAAGAGGCCTGAAGGTTGGGTACGACCTAAATAAGTGGAGACAGACGGGATTCCTGATTGTGAGTCATAGATAATCACATCTCTGTAAAGAATCGGATCGCCTCACGACCACAGCCAGATCCAACTGCTTACAGACATAGCGAGCTGCCTGCTCAGATGTTCTGTAATCTGCCCTATAGGGGTTGCTTCTACAAGGAGGGTCTTCCCAGAGAGCCACTTGACAACTACATCCTGGTGTTAGAGATGATAAGACTCTGCTTTTTTTTTGGCCTGGAATTTACATTTATTTTACACGTCACTGTCTTTTTTCTTCCCTGAGACTGCTTCTCAAATCATAGCTGGAGTATGGCATTCTTCACTCATTTCCTGAAACTTTGCTCTTTTTAAGACACCGATAAGCCTCTGATTTGTTACTGAATTACACTTTGAACCAAAATTTTTCCCAGCTTATATCACATCACCCAGTTGGATAGCATGTTTTCGAAGTGGGTGCAAATTTCTCCTCGGGTGAGGCAGAAATATCAGGCCTACAGACAAAGAAACCTAGGCTCAGAGAGACGGAATAATTGACTTGGGGACATGTACTCATGATCACTGGCAGTGAGATCAAGCCTTTCAGAGGTCAGGATGCTTAGTTCTGTTTCTATGGTGTCAACATTCCTGAATAGGAAACACAGCTATACATTTGGGGTAGTTAAGGTGGGTCAAATCAGGTGGTGGTCATAGCTGGTAATTTTGTCTGTGATTATAGTTTGCTGATTTCTGACCAAGAAGACTCTGATTGTAGAAGAAAATGGTATGTATCTATATATCTCTCAATATATCTATGTATATGTATATGTATATGTATATGCATATGTATATCTATATCTTTATCATCTATCTGTATCTATTTTAACTTTAATTTCCTCTCTACTTTTGAATGTTTCATGTTTCAGGTATGTGAACACATAGTTACAGATACATTTATCTATACCATATATTCCAGCAATGCTCAAAATCACTTTACTGGAAACAAAATAAATCACGGTTAATGATTTATTAACCATGGCTTAGTCAATAGGCTTTTTATGCCACTTGGGATCTTAAATGATTTATGTGGATTGATTCACTTAATCCTTATAACTACTCCATAAGGAAGGTTCTGGAATGTCCTGCTTTTGTACTTATTTTGTGGATAAGGAAACTGAGGCACTCAAATCAAGCTGTTTGGTCAAAGCTTATCCGTTACAAATCCCTGAGTGCTATGCTCCCGAGAAGGTAGGCTCAGAAGTGGGGCCAGGGGTACACAGCGCTGATTTAGAGTAATACGTGACACAGACCAAATCGGTCATGCACACCTGCCTCGAATGGGAATGAAGTGTTTGCAATTCATCTAAATAGGCATCAGAAGAACATTTTACTTAGCTCCACAATAACCATGGGAATGAAGTATTCATTTTCTCATTTTATGGATGAGGAAACTGAAATTTAGAGACAGTAAGACCTGGATCCCCTGGGAATGAAATCCAACTTTGCCCGCTTCAACCTATCCAAGCCTTGGCCCATTCCCTGTCACCCCACGTCTTTCAAATGCAGAAGTTCCTGTAGAGCTGACCACTCCCTAGCCTGCTGAATGAACAAGTTCCAACACACATGGTTTCCCCTGTCTTCCTATGCACTTCCTTAGGAAGAGCCTAGTTTCTCTGCTACCATCTGGCAACAAGAAAGCCAGATAAGCTTTGAATTACACTACCAGATCATGATAACTGAAATAAGAAGAGAAGGAAAGAAAGACGGAAAGAGGAATGGAAGGAAGTGAGGATGAATACAAGGCTGGCAGGAGTGCGGCTGGGCCCTCCACAGGGTACTCTCTGAGCTGCAGCGCCACCACTGGTGATGTTGAGAGTCGTCCCCGCACACCTGGAGGATGGAGCTGCTTGCAGGCATGGGTGCAGCCACTTAGCAGAGTGCTCTTCGGGCCCATCCTCAGACCTAGCCGAGGCTGTGGATCCCTTTCTCCTCTTGTGCATCTGAGGGGTCTCTGAGTGTGGCAGTGTTTGAGAGAACTCATCTGTCTAGAATCCCCAGGGTATGTGGTTAGATAGGATCTGCTGGGAGTTCCTGTTCTTCCAGATCCAGAACTTCTGCTCCAACATAAGGCACTCTGGGTCATGGCTCAAAGAGCCCTTAGACTGACCCCAAAGCCCAGAGGTAGATGAACGCCTTCCTAACTGGGCAAGGATCCAACAGACATTATGATGGTGGGTGTTCTGCTGGGTGACGCTTGATCTGACGGTGTGCCAGGCACTATTTCTGTCACTTTGATCTAATGTTATTTGTGGCTTTCTGCCTTTGAGACTTTCCTTCTTTCCTTTCCTTTCCTTTCCTTTCCTTTCTTTTCCTTTCCTCTCTTTTCTTCTCTTTTCCTTCCTTCCTCCCTCCTTCCCTCCCTCCCTCCATTCCTTCCTTCCTTCCTTCTTTCCTGTCCTCCTTTTTTCAGTGCAGCAAATCCTGTCTGTACTAATCACTTTGCCTGAGTGGGGACACCATGACACATGCTGTTGTAGGATTTTACAGATGATCAAAGGATGAGTGAATAGAGGAAGAAAAGACAAAGGAAAGAGAAAAATGCATAGAAGAAAAAAAGGAGGAGAAAGAAGGCTGAGAAAAATGGTGAAAGAGTGGAGATGGGACAGAGGCAGAGGAGGGGGGAGTGGAAAGGGAAAGGCAGAGAAGAGGAAAAAGAAGAAAGGAAGGTAGAGAGGAGGCAGAAGAAAGAAAATGGGCCCCTGCGCTGATTTCTGAAACCATTTAGCCAGTCCTGTTCACTTGGAGCTGGTGGAGATATCTATGTCCAACTCTCACCATGGGGAGCTTGTAAATAAATACCTCTGGGTAGGAGCAGATATCTGTAAACACAGCTGAGGAATTGAAAGTCAGGTTCTTCAAGGGTATCGACTTGTCAAAATCACACCACAGCTGCGGATTGAAAAAAAAAAAAAGAAAGAACAACAACAAAAAACAAAAAAGACACAGGAACAACAAAGTCAGTGAGGGTGGGAAATGGAGCCATGCACTATCAGCTCTGCCTCAGCAGGAGCCTGGGGCGGATGGGCCTACAGGGGCGTGGCTTCACAATGGAGCACCAGCTCTGACTGCCTCTTGTATCTAAAGCACGACTACTGGCTGGCTCAGAAAAACGGGTTCTGCACGCCAATCATGAAGCCAGATTAAAGCTGCTCTGTGGCCCAGGAGTGGGCTTGTGGGGTCCAGAAGAGAGCTGGATGGAGGAGAAGAGGCCTGGGGGAATGTCACAGCCTGACTCCAGGTCAACAGCCGGGAGGATCTGACGGGGCCCACTTTTTGCAAGATTCGGGGTTGAAGTGATGGACATTTCCTATGCCACTGTTGCTGGTGGAGTTTTTTTTTAACTTAGAAACAAACAACTATGAGGGGCTCAATGCCTCTTTGGTGCCAGACACTGTACAAAAAGGCCTCTCACAACAACCTTGTGACATAGCTACTATTTTTATCCCCATTTTACAACTGAAAAATATGAAACACTGAGAAGTAAAATAACTTGCCAGGCTCACAGGGCCAGTTCCTGTCGGAGCTGACACTTGAAATGCAGGTCTATCTGACTCCAAAGTCTCTAATCTTCCTACGCCTCACTGCACCATAGTGATCCTGACCCAGAGCTATCTTTCCAAAGCCAGCATCCCAGAAATGTCTGTTTGTCATCCAAACTCGAGACCATGGCTACCGCTCCAGAGCCTGTGATCAGGGGCATCCTACTTACGTCCACTTCAGTTGCTATAATCAGTAGAATATTCCTCAGGTGATGCTCTTCCAGTGACAAATTTCGTTTTTCTTTATACCACTAAGTCCTTCTCTACAAGGACAATCACAAGAGCTTGAGTACAATATTGATTGTGCCAACTTAGGCAGTGAAATTAAGGCAGTCTAAGCTTCTAAGTCATAGCCAAACAACTGTGGCCATCTACAGGTTGGGTACTGGATACTCAAGCACATCCCATCATAGCCCAGAGGGCACACTGATGATTTCAGACACACGGTGATGCCTTAAGTAGCCAGTGCCAACACACCAAGTTTAAGATTTGACAACAGATAAGTCACCTCTAAGTTCTAGCTGACTGACCCACAGACAACACAAATTACTTATGTGCACGCAGAAAATAACTGTTGCTACCATAATATGATTCTAGAGAGAAAATGACATCGTTAAAATGTGAACTACCCAATTAAAGAGCGATAATACTTCGGCAGCTGGAACTTCATCTCTATGTCACATCAGATACAAACTCTCAGAAAGCTCTAGGCAAGGTACCCAACCTTCCTAAAGTGCAGTTTCCTCATCCATCACACGGGGACAATAATACCTACCTGGTACACATAGTAGGTGTTCAGTACATGACTACTATTTAAATTCCATTTTCCCCACCCCGCCCCCATTCCCAGTAACGCCATTTAGCATATTAGGATGAATGAGGGACATGGAGTCAGACAGAGCTTATTAGTAAGTTATTTCATGTCTCTGAGCCTCAGTTTCTTCAGCCATAAAGTGGGGATTGTGAGACTTACCTCACAGGGTTTATGTGAGGATTAAATACAAAAATGGGTGTGCTCCTCCTTTACTTTAGTGCATGGCATGTAGCTAGTAGAGACTGATAATAGGCAGATGGCAATTCTTCCTTAGGGCTATAACTCATGGGTCACCAGGAATATTTAATGGGGCGCAGCTGGGGCTCCTTCAGAGCAGCTAAGTCTCCTTCTGGGAAAAAGACAGTTTTCCAACAGAAAAGATCAAACGTGACTCGGAGTTTTGTTCTTGCCCCTAAGTTGGGCTGGCGCTGGCACATAAAAATAACGGGTAAGCAAAGAAGACTGGGCAAAAATCTATAGGCTGCACAAACTCTGAATTCCTGGTGCTCCCCAGGCACCTGAGGGTTGTAGGGCTTGGGATGCTTACGATATTCAGGACGGCACCCAGGAAATTAATCAGGATAGATGCGAAGATGATGACGTTCCGGGCCAAATAGGTCTCGTTGATCCAGCAGCAAGTTTTGCGGAGGATGAGCGGCAAACACTTGTAATCCTCTGCTGTGGTGATGAGAACCAGAGCGGAGTGCAGCATGATCAGAACGGAGAACTGGATGGTCATCGGGATCACTCTGTGGAAAGCACAGAACAGGAGTTATGAGGCACCGGTCAGCCAATCCCTGCTTGCTGAGCAGCCACATTCCCCCGCATGCCCTTCCATTCCCACCCCTTGTGTCCAACACTTTTTCCGAAATTTTATGTTTTTGAGATAAAAGCAACTAAGAGATGATGCATACTATTTAGAAAATCACATTCATCTCCGAAATACTCTAATGAGAAACTTGGCGAGGAACCTGGAATACTCGGCTTGGCCTTCTGCTCTTGCTAATGTCCCCTTCCTTTATCTTCGCTTTTCTCATTGGGAGATTGCTGGCGTGGCAGCACGCTGCAGGGTTTAGCTCCATAGGCCGGTTGTGCCAGGAGCACACAAACCCTTTACTTCTCAATGCGGGTCCTGTGAAACTTTCCTCCTCCTACTGTGATGCCAAGAACTGGGGTTGGCATTAGTTCCAAGTTTCTCAGTTTGGATGGCGATTGCTGTGGTTTGCATAGAAGATACCATATGTCATCTGAGATATGAGAAAGGGCGAATTCTGAGACACGGGCAAGAAGTTTTCTCATTCAGGGCTTCACCATCACTTTTGGTTTACACCTGATCTTCAAGTTGCCCCTAAAGCTTGTCCCATGGAAGTCTACATCAATTGGACACCATTGGTGGGTTCCAGAATGTTTCTAGAAACTCAGTGATCTAAGACCTATCTCTGGGACAGCTTTCTTCATTATTATTATTATTATTATTATTATTATTATTATTATTAGTCTTTTTGAGACAGGGTCTCGCTATGCAGTTCAGGCTGGCCTTGAGCTCACTTTTGTAACCCAGGCTGGTCTCGAACTCGCACTGATCATCCTGCCTCAGCCTCCCAAGTGCTGGGATTACAGGCATGCGCCACCACGCTCAGCAGCTTTCTTCATTATTAATCAGTTTATCACCAAGCTTGTTGATTCTCCCTAAGGATTCATTCCTGGTTCTCAATTCTGTGTTCAACCATTCCGGTCCTCCACTGGTGTCTATAATCTTCCCACCTTTATTTCATCCAACAAATTGCTGCAGGCATTCAGTGGCACCTTGTTAGAAGTTGCAGGAGATTTTGTATCTTATGCAAATTGAGGTTTAGCTACCTGATTTAAATATCTTACACTGGGAACTACTCTCTAAACCCGTGTTTAGTGAATGAAGTTGTATATGTCTTCTTCACTATCTGTTATACACTCTTGGCTAAACTTTCTTATTTATTATTGGCTGCAGAAATACAGTGTTTTGAACTTTGTATGTGAGACATGATGCTGAGAACCTTATATATAACGCTAAAATCAATTCCTCAGAACAAGCCTACGAGTTCTTTTGATATTCCCCCCCCATAAAGATTTGAGGCTTACAGAAGAAAACCTCTTTGCAGGGGTCATTCAGTTGATACATTAAAGCTAGGGTTTGAAGTCCACCATGTTTGTCACTCAGCCATTCTAATCTCTTTGATCAGTGGTGAGTGATACATTTCTTATACTTGCAGAAATCTTTTTTCTTGAGCACAGGGACAGGCATTGGGTACCTGGATCAAAGACACACCTTTCTCATCTTTTAGAAGTTATATATTTAAGGGAAATATGGACATACAATTGATGAACATCTTATAGATTGATACTATGCATTACACAGTTTGCTGTGAGCCATAAAGCGTTATGAAGAGCCATCATTTGGCAAAAAGGAAACAGAATCAAGGGAAGTGTCACAAAGAGGTGTCATGGGTTAGCATTTGGAGGCTGTGGAGGAGCTTTGTATGTAAGGGTGAGTGGAGAATATAATCAAAGCAACTGAAGATTGAATGGGCCAGGTAGGTGCTCGTGGGGTTTCAATAGCCCAGGTCAGGAGGCTGTGAGGCCAGAGGGGAAGCAACCCTCAGAGGCTGTGCGAGGGGAGCTTTCTCTCATAGGCCATATGAAGACATTTAATGATCGATTAGGGAAGGTATGAGCAGATCAGTGATTCTGAAAGTGGTCTGCAACGGTGAGAAGCAAAGGATGCAGTGAAGAAGAAAAGTGTTCAGAAGAACGCTCAAATAGCTGGGGCAAGAGCTAAATGTGGAGAACATAGGTAGCAGCCCCACATGTTTGGGACGTGTTTGCAGGCAATTTTAATGAGTGGTGTGTGCGTGTGTGCGCGCGCATGCGTGCTTGTGTGTGTGTGTGTGTGTGTTTAGAGGGTGTCCTTGACATAGAGAAGTCATTAAGGATGACACTATTTTTTTTTTGTACAGGGTCTCAATACACAGCTCTGACTCACGGTGGTCCTCCCATTTCTGAAAGCCTTCCTAGTGCTAGGATTACAGACATGCACCATCATGCCCAGACTCAGCACGCTTGCTTGGGAGCTTGGCAGGCAAGAAGTGTGGTACTGGGAATTGAACCCCGGTCCCTGCGCTTGCCTAAGCAGGCGCTTAGTCTGCTGAGCTATCTTGCCAGCCCAGCGCTATTTTTTTTAAACCACTTTAACTCATGGAAGGAAGCTGGTTTTTACAGAGAGAAGTAGATGAAGTTGATTCCGGGGAAGTTAAATGCTTAGTGCTCATAGATCACCCACCTGGAATTTAACGATTGGGAGTCTGGACACTTAGAGGGACAATGGCGGAACTGGGGCTGGAGTGAGGAGGTGATGGCTGAAGAGCTTGCCAGCTGGGGGTACGCACAGCCAGAGACCAGGGGAGAAGCTGAGGAAGAAGCCAATAAGGAGCAGAAGGAATTTCGAAAATGTGGTCAGAATGGAGAGCAGGAGTGCACTGCGCCAAGACAGCAGGAGGGATACAGAGGTGCAGAGGGGCTCAGCAGTCATGCCAAGTCCCTCTGCAGCTGAGCGGCTCCTCCCACTGCTCTAGTTATTGTTAGAGTATTTTTTTTTTAAAAAAAACACTTGCACAGCTTTTACTGTATAGATCCTTTTTGACAAGACATCTTCGTGGGAGTTCTAGTTAGAAACAGGAGTTTCCTGCAGCCCTGAGTTCCCAAATGGCTCATGGCAGATGGGAACCGTCCTTCATTTGCAGGCAGGAAAAATACTCCGGACAAGGCACTTTTACTTCTGGGGCACCCAGGAGACAGGAGGGAAGGAGAATACAGGTGGATTGATCTATCAGACATTCCCAAGGGAGCTTGGGACAATTCCAAGTGCCTGGTATGGTATGGCGTCTAAGCCTCAGACAGGATGTTCTTGACTTGTTCTTCTTCTCTGTCTCTCTCTCTCTCTCTCTCTCTCTCTCGTCTTTGTACTGTGGTCAGGGCAACACTGAGCTGCACACATGTAGTGTGTTGCTACTACTGTTGGCACTTAACTGTTGGCTTGATCTTCCCCAGCATTGAGATGTTACACTGCAGTTTAAGGATGGCTCTCAGGAAGGCAAATCAAGAGATCTATGGTGATGCCATTGGATTGTTGACTCTGGTCACATCCTATATCCCGACTTTAGCTGGAGTTTTGCTTAGGGATTTAGATATTTGTTTGGAAATCTATAAAATCGATGCCTGTGGCTACTGAGCTTTTGTAATACACTGCAGGAGTCAGGGTACTGGTTGCATGTGAGGATTTGCAGACACAGCTGCCTGGAAGCCTGACACCATTCTGAAGAGCTTCCTCTGGGTTGACTGAGAAAAGGAAAAGAGGTGAAACAGGCCATGTGGCCCAGTGCAAAACCAAAGCCCGGTGTGTTCAAGCCTGCAGTTCCGAAACAGAACCTGTAGCAAGCTGTCTGTAAAACAGTTGTCCTTAAAACATCAGTTTTAGTCTTTCGTAGGGGAATTTAATAGGGTAAATACCTTGCCTAACATATACCTAAAAGGTAAATACGGTATTTACCTTTTAATAGGGTAAATAAGGTACTAAAGGAATATAGTAAGAACCCAAGAAAATGTTACCTGTCTTTGCCATGGTGTCATTGCACTTGAAAGATCAATGGAAAGAATATTAATGACAGCCTAGGCTTTTTAGCAAAGTACTGGCGCCGTATAAAATTTCTCTGGAAATCTCTGCAGCAGCTCCGTAGCACTCATTTATTTCTGTACTCACCAACATTATACCATCAGATTGTAATTTCATCTAATTACAGAGCTCTTCAGGCACCCAGGGGTTCCAAATTTGCATCTGCATTGTTGGTGCACGGAAGAAGCAAGGAAACCTTTTATTTCTGAAGTCTAGTTGCAAAAAAGAATGGCAAGGGTTTGCCAACAGCTCCATCCAGATCATTTCTAGACATTGCATTCTAATTATCCTCTGCAGCCTGTCTGTAAAATAAGATTTAGTTTGAAATCTCTGATTCGACATTGGCTGGGAAGACAGGAAGTGTGGGACTGGGTGGAGAGCCTACATAGCTTGTGGTGCAACAGAAACAGAAAGGCTGTAGGGAAAAGATGGCAGCTGTACAGCACCCTAGAATCTGCAGAAAACCCATGGGCTCAACTGTGCATTTGAGGCTTGCAACAACCCTGAGAGGAAGATATTCTTAGGGTTTTCAATGGAAGAAAATTACGCAGTTTGGGAGGACAGGGGAACCAAAATTTGCAAAAAAAAAAAAGGCTATGGTCGAACGCTAACACCAATTATTCCTGTTTTACAGATGAGTCAACCAAACCTTCAAAGAAGATGCATAGAAGATAATCAGACACAACCTTTCCCCTTTCTTTCTTTCTTTCTTTCTTTCTTTCTTTCTTTCTTTCTTTCTTTCTTTCTTTCTTTCTTTCTTTCTTTCTTTCTCTTTCCCTTTCTTTCTTTCTCTTTCTTTCTTTCTTCCTGCAGTTCTGAAACAGAACATTTCTTCCTTTCTTCCTTTCTTTCTTTTTTCTTTTCTTCTCTTCTATTCTTCTTCTTCTTCTTCTTCTTCTTCTTCTTCTTCTTCTTCTTCTTCTTCTTCTTCTTCTTCTTCTTCTTC
>PVJA010050076.1:0-13455 GCA_004027025.1 Myocastor coypus | reverse complement strand
TGAGCTCTGGCTCGCAGTTCCTGGGGGCAGCCTGGGGCTTCATGTTGGCCAGAGATGACTCTTAGGAGCAAGAATCAACAATGAGCGAGTTCAAGTCAGAACGACCACTTGCAGGGTTGTAGCTCATCCACAAGGTACAGGTCCTGAGTTCGATTCAGTAGTACCAAAAAAAAAAAAAAAAAAATGCATTTTTTTTTTTAAAAACCCTTCTTGGGCCCGGCGGGATGGCTCAGTGGTCTAAAGCGCCTGCTTAGGAAAGTTTAGGCGACTGTAGGGACCACGGTTCGATCCTGGGCACCACATGCTGCGCCAGCCCTGCCCTCGGGGCAGGCTGAGCCAGCCATAAAAATAAAATACATAAAACAAACAAAAGTTCTAAAACAAGAAAAAAATAAATAAATAAAATAAATTTAAAACTTTAAAAACCCTTCCTATAGAAGGTGTCCATGGATGCAGTCAAACACTATGTCTAGAAATGACTGGCTCTTGCTACAGAATCCAGGACAGGGCTGCATTTGCGCTGTCCAGTCCGAACCATTGCATACTGGGAGGGCCGTGTCCAATTCACAAACCCCTGTTCACAAGCAGCTGTCACTTCCCCTGCCCCACTGCAGCGCAGCATCCGACGAGGACAGGCCCAGCGCCTGAGCCTTGCCTGCTCAGCCCAGGCCTGCGCTTTCTCTCTCAAATGTCACTCTCTCACCAAGCCACTTTCAGAGCTCAGCCCAGTTATTGTGTCTGAAGCTAGGCGTGTCACCACCAAGCTGCAGGATTTTACTTTGTCCGTTCTGCACAAGTTGGTCCCACGGACACAGCCCAAGCAAAGCATAGCTTTTCATAGATATTTTTGGAAAACAGTGAGATAATATCCCAGTCAGCTCTGTGATAACAGAGGAGCCACAGTGTGCAGTGATGGATCCATGCTCCATAGCCGATGACCCTGGGCGGCAGTTCGTCCCCAGCCACTGACTCTGTGATGAGGTGCCAGGCCCCTGGGCAAGGAGGACGACAACTGAGAAAGCGCAAACAGTAGCAGTCATCAGCAGCCATGCTCAGTCACAGCTTACGCCTTTTTTTTGTTGTTGTTGTTGTACCGTTTGGGAAAGGTCAGGAAATCTACAAACTAAAGCAGCCCATCTTAGTCCCTCTGCCCGCCTCCCTGAGCTGCGGCTGGTGTAGCTCAGACTGACTTCCCCTCCAAGGAAAACACCCCAGATCCTCGTTTCTTGCCTGGTAATATGAACCCACTTGTTCTTCAGATGACCTTTAAATTCCACAGGCGATTGACTTAAAAACTGGTTCGTTCTAGGTAAAGCTGCTGTTACACCCAAAAGCTGCTGGTGGCAAAGAAGCCACAAGAGTGTCCAACGGCAGCCCCCAGCAGGAGGAGCAGCCGCTGTCCGGCTTGACAGGACAGCACTCAGGTACCCAGCGGCACGCAGCCCTTAGGAAAGGCAGCCTGGGCGTCTGGGCTACGCTAGACTAGGCCTACTGCAGGGCGTGGTTCAGCAGTGTTCTTGAACATACCAGCCATGGTGTATAGCTTGCCAAGACTTGAACTTGCCCTACGGCGGCGGTGGTGGCAAACCTGTGACACATGTGGCTCACTTAGGAGCCAGGTTTTTGTCTACACTAAAATTTCAGTATTGAGGTGAAGTTGCAGCCTCAGCACTTGGCAGTGAACATGTTGCTTGGGCTTGGGATTCGGTCCCTCTGTCTCTAGGGCCCTGGCTAGCCCTGTACCAGCTAGCGTTGAAGCTTTCAAATAGGCTGACTTACATTTACGAATGCGTCCCTGGCTTAGTCCCTTCAATTTGGAAACTGTTTTAAACACTGACAAAAGAAATCTCATTCATATGATACAGTGCATGTTTTTAATGACTTCAAATTACATATGTGAAAAACCAGACATGAAGGTCCTATCAGAGCTTTGCCTTGGGTACCTCGTTAGGCCAATGCAGTAATCTGAGGGTTACTACCTAGCTAAATCGCAAGGAAAGCCCACGGAATTGTCCCGATCACTTGTGAACCAAAAGAAGTGTTGCTGCAACCTCAGGGAGAGCCAAGAGCGAGCCTGAGGCCGGAGCCCTTATTGGTGCTGCCTTTGGGAATGCAGCCATGCCGAGCAGGGAGACCTGCTGTGCCCAAGAGAGGTCCCAGGCTCAGGTCCTCCTGCCAGGAGCACCCCCTACACACTGAGCACCCCGACCCCTGGTAGCCAGCACCGAAACGTTTTCCCACGGTGACTCGGGTTGGTGGCTTCTCATTCCAGGTGTCTTGGACACATGGGAACTGATACAAGCACAAGAGCTGCACAGTAAGCTCAGAATAAAACAGAACGTCCAGCAGCTGAACATGGTCATCAGCGACATCACTGCTTGGCTGGAAAAAACGGAAGCTGAGCTGGAGACTTTGAAGATGGCAAAGCCTCCCTCCAACGTCCAGGAACTGGGACTAGGAGCACAGAGGTTGCAGGTGAGTGGTGGGGCGGGGGTCAGTGTGCTGCTGCCGCTGCTGCATGGGATGGACATGTCAGGCATGTTCCTTCAGGGTGTCAGAGGCAGGCAGCTCACAGGCAGCATGGTCAAGGTCGGTCTCTGACGCGTCACTTCTGTGACTGGCAGGAACACAGACACAGGTTTGTACTGACAGTGCCCCCAGAGCAAGCTGGGAAAGCAGGCTTTAGATTCCCGGGGGCCGGGAAGCCCTGACGTTGGGCATCTCTCTGGACGCCTGCAGTGCGAGTGCTGGAGGTTGGTCAGGCAGTCCACGCCACCCCTGCGAGGCAGCCCCGAGCAACACCCATTCACCCACTGATGCCCCTTGTGGCCTGGGCTTGTTCTCTTACTGTTAGGATTTGTCACGCACATAAGGAGTCTGGGCCCCACAGCAGGGGACGGTGCAATTCTGGCTCCTGAGTCCTAGGGCAGGCATCCTAGGGAGTCCCGGCACTTTGCATATTTTCACTTTTATTTTACTCTGTGTTCACATAATAGGAGTTTGTTACCCTTCAGGGATGAGAGCTGGACAGCTATATACACTTTATCTGGAAGAGTTTTAGTCAGGTCAGAAATAGCAGTGGCGCAGTGGCAGAGCAGGAGCTGTAGATGTGAGGCCAGGCTCTCGAGACTTCTGGGCAGGTCGGGCCGAGCACCCAGGAGGCGGCCTCCGTCTGCAGGCCCGGCCAGCCAGTGCCGCCCGCTGCCCATGTGAGGCAGTGCGCTCACCTGACGCTGCCCAGCCAGTCACCAGTCACGGGCAAGGTCACTTTCAGTTTGTGAGCACAGCCTGGAGAAGTGCGTGGAGGATCCTTCCCTCCCGAGGTTCCAAGTGAGGCCCCATCCACATGATTGCCCGGGCTCCGAACCTGATCTTTTCTTCCGTGGTAGGAGACGGCCAGAGCCTTTGACACCTACAAGGCTCTCATGGTGTCTGCCACCGCGAGCGCTGAGGAGTCGCTGCCGAGCGAGAGCGCCGAGTCCGCCCAGCTCCACCGTCGCCTCTACCAGCTGAGCCTGCGCTGGGAGGCGGCCCAGGGCGAGATGGACAGCTGGAGGGCGAGACTGCGGCAGCTGCTCCTGCAGTACCAGGTACGCCGGCTCGGCCCAGGCGCGCCCCCGGCAGCTGCCAGGCCCCGTGGGGGGAGCAGCGGCTATTTTTACCATCTCCAGGCTTGGGCCCAGCACTGTGCTTCACTGCTTATTTCTTAAGCATGGCTCACAGCTTGCCCTGGGTCTCTTCATCAACTGCCCAGGCTCACGGGCCTAGCACCGCCCCGTCTCTGCCCTCTTAAGAGCCTCGGCCCTAGCCTGGGCCCAGTTTAGCAGTGGCAGAGCTTCACGCTGCTCACTGAACCTTCTCAGCCTCAGTTTTCACATCTAAAGATGGGAGTTATGCTAGTGCCCCCACCCAGGACCCTTTATGGGACTACATGAGGTGGCAGTGTATGTGGTACGTAAGTGCTTGCTTGCTTCATGGGCCCATCCAGCCTCTCCATCTGGGGGCGCCTTGCAGCCCCTCCTCTGTTAGCACTTTCTACCTGATGCCTGCAGGTCTGCCCAGTATACCAGACGACCTTCCCTGCTTTCCCCTCTCCTGGGTTGGAGTCCTGGCTTAACACCAACATCTGCCCCCTCTACCCCTGGTTAGACAACAGGCCTAGTGGCAGCACTGGGCTGGCAGCAGCGAGCTGCCTGCCCGGCCGGACCCTCTCCAGTGCTCCGCAGGTAACCCTGCGTGCATGTTGTGTTTTAAGGACTTCCACCAGCAGAGTCAGAGCCTGCTGCTTTGGCTAGCGAGCGCCGAGGACCAGAGGCAGAAGGCTCTCGTCGCCGACCCAGAGGCCGACCCCCAGCTTCTCCTGCACTGCCAGAAGCAGCTCACGGTGCGTTTCTTCCTGGGGCCTCCGCAAAGCTGCTGGCTGCTGTTGGCTCCAGGGCCACGGAACCCTGGGCCACCTCCCAGCATGCCGTGCACTGTGGTACCAGTGGCCACAGGGACCTGAGCTCAGCCCTTGAGTTGCTGTGGGTGTCTTCCCAGCAGACGGCTATTGTCCTACAGCAGGGGTACACAGCCAGAGCAAGAAGTCTTGGACTCAGGAATTGGGGTGTTGAGAACGTCCTGAGAAACTTGAGACTTTTGAAATGGCTGTAGAAAGATTTTTCTCCAAAGTCCAGTGCAAAGCTTGGTTCCTGACCCCACCTCCACCTAGAAGTTTTGGACTCACAATCCCTGAGAGCCATAAATTATTTGCATAAGACCAAAATCACCCTCTTAGATACTTTCAGTCATCTGCATGGCAGAAGATATCTACTGTCATGTAAATGTGAGCAAATAGTTGCTATGCTCTCTGGCAGTAACTGCTACGAACAGAGGCCTGGTACAGTGGCCCTGCCTGCCTGTGGCCTGGGGTACAGAAAGGCCGTCACAGCTGCTGCATGTGGAAGCATCCCAAGCCAGGAGGAGCTGTGGATAGTTCAGTCTTTAGTGTTCTAAATTTAAAATGGCTGGCCGATTTTTTTTTTTTTTTTTTCCAGGACGGGGGTTCAAACTCACAACCTTGCACTTGCCAGGCAGGCACTTGTGCCATGGAGCTATCTTCCCCAGCCCCTGGCCGATGTTTTTAGAAAAAAAAAATTTTTTTTTTTTTTTTGCTCTAAAATCATTGTAGAGTCCCATGCTGGAGCAGCAGTGAGAGAAATGGCCTCTGCGCTGCCCAGCAGGGGACCTCTAACCTCAG
Source organism: Myocastor coypus (assembly GCA_004027025.1). Taxonomy (NCBI): domain Eukaryota; kingdom Metazoa; phylum Chordata; class Mammalia; order Rodentia; family Myocastoridae; genus Myocastor; species Myocastor coypus. Next base: position 8,216 of record PVJA010050076.1, on the reverse strand, counting down.
ATGCTGTTAAAACTGAAATGCGGCTCTTAGAGCTGGAACCAAATTCTAATTTTGACTGACAGATAGCCACCCCCTGAGGGTGCAAGCTGACACCTTGCACGTCCCCTCATCCCCTCATATCTGAGCGGCCTTTCAATGCTGGCCTTTGTCTGTCACTGTTAGTCTCGCTGGGCGTTAAACTGCTGTCCCTGCAGTTGCATAAGCTTGCCTAAGCAGGCACTTTAGACTGCCGAGCTATCTTCCCCCCCCCCCCATTCACTTTTCCTGTACTTTTTTTTTTTTTTTTTTGGTATTATGGCCAGCTCAGCCTGGCCTAGGGGTGGGGCTAGCACAGCATGTGGTGCCAGGAATGGAGCTGCTGTCCCTGGTCCCTGCGGTTGCCCAGGCTTTTCCAGGCAAGCACTTTAGACTGCTGCACCATCTTGCCGGCCCCAAAGCATCTTTTTGTGGGACCAGGGTTCAAACTCATGACCTTGCACTTGCCAGGCAGGCATTTGTGCCATGGAGCTATCTTCCTGGACCTATACTTTCTCTTATAATTATTTAGAATTAAAAGAAACGTAGAAAAAAGGGCATAACCAACTCACTCTCTAAACAGTGCCACACTGAGGCGGCAGACAGGTGCCGACTGGTAGAAGGGTCTGGAGTTGAGCAGCGCGGTACCCCTTTGTCATCCTGGAGCCCAGAAAGCCTGGGCTGGTCACACTCGCTGGCCTTTGGACCACCGCTTCACACCTTTTTTTACTTTCAGCAATTGGAAAAGGAGTTAGCAGAGCGCCAGCCGCAAGTAAACGCCTTACACGAGCTCTCCACCAGCCTCCTCCTCCTCAAGGGGAGCGGGGAGGAGTACGTGGAGGCAGAAGAGAAGGTCCACGTGATCAAGCAGAAACTGCAGCAGTTACGCAAGCAGGTGGCTCGGGATTTACTGTCCCTGCAGAGAGGCCCGGTGAGTCCACCTGTCATCTTTATGAGGGAAGACGTCCCAGTAGGTGCCTCTCCGCTCTCTTCCCACGCACCTGGAGGGGCCATGGCATGGGATGGTGCTCAGTGCCAGTGTCCGGCCGTGCCTGGTCACTTCCCTTGCTCGACAAAGTCAGTGTTCAGGCAAGGACAGAGCACAGAAGCCCCATCTCTGAGGAGCATTGGGGTGGGGGGCTGAAGCGCGTGTGCGCGCGGGCAGCCCAAAGCGTCTTGCTCCTGTCAACTCCTGGGCTGTGGCTTTCAGAACCCAGACCTGGCCCTGCCTGACTTGGATGAGGAAGACGCCAGGGACCAGCCTCCTCCGGCCCCCATGCCAGCTCCCCAGGACAAGGTGAGCGCCTTCCTCCAGGAAAACCCTGCTGAGTGCTCTGAGTCCCTGGGACACCAGGGCCCCTGCTGTTGTTACCTGACGGCTCCATCCGCTTCAGCCCACTGCAGAAGGGAGGCGCAGGCTCCTGAGGCCAAAGGTGCTGCCCTGCCTGCCCTCTTCTAATCCTGGCTCCAAGGCTCTTTTCTCTTCACCCTTGTTTGGGATGACGAGTTTCTTGATACGTCCATTAAATCAGAACCGGCCGGAGCAGGGAACTCTTGATCATTGAAATTTGTGACCATGGAAGCCAGCCGACCCAAATCTGAGATTATTACTTTAGACCCAAGGGTTGCTGAAGACAAACCTGACAACTCACTGGCTTCTTTGTTCTAGCAGTTCAGAGCCGAGGGGACCATGGAGGACGAGGACGAGGATGACAGTGACCACGGCAGGTAATGGCAGTCAAATCCAGGCAGTGATCTCTGGGTCACGTTTCCTGCACCAGCTTGGCCAGTGCCACCATCCAGTCCTTGTAAAAATCTGGCTGCTTTTGTCTGGAAAGGCCTGGCTTGTCCAGGACACAAGCGTAGCACCCACTCCACTTTGGGTCTCAACCATGCAGCTCTTCCTGCCCATGTGGGGGCAGGGGGATGTGGCCTCCACCTAACTACTAACGAGCTATCTGTCCCCTCTTTGGCAGGGTGTCCCGCCCCGAGAGCCCCAGCAGCTCGAAGCCTCGGCGCTCCTTCCTCTCGAGGGTGATCCGGGCGGCACTGCCCCTACAACTGCTCCTGCTGCTGCTCCTGCTGCTAGCCTGCCTGCTGCCCGCCTCTGAAGAGGACTACAGCTGCACCCAGGCCAACAACTTCGCCCGCTCCTTTTATCCCATGCTGAGCTATACCAACGGGCCACCCCCCACCTAGTGGGCGGGGTCGGGGCATAGTGCCACACCACCAACTTGCCTGCCATGGGTGCCCAGCTCAAGGCCCTTGACCAAGCTGTCAGAGAGGCACGTTGGCAAGGCCGGGACCTGTTGCAGGTGCCTTCCTCTGGGATTGCCCAGGCCAGGGCTGCCCCAGGTATCCTGGCAAAGCTGCTTCACTTGTTGAACTGACTCTGGGAAGGGCAGTTTCCTAAGGAGCTACGCACTTTGTGAATCCTGACTTCTTTGTAAACCAGCGTTACTTCAACACGGTTGGAGCCCGCGGACAGTGGCGCTTCTCCCGTTGGGGCAATGAGAGACACACACTAGAGTCGGCCTGGGAGGTAGTTCAGAAGCTCAGGCACGCCTGGAGCTCTACGGGGTCGACGCGATCACTTTCGGTGGGCAGCAGCTCTCCCCCAATCAGCTCGCACATTGGGGCTACCAGTGAGAAGCCAGGATGCTCTGGGCCCAGGCTTGCTCTTTTATATTGCTCTTAAATTTTTTAAGAAATTTTATTGCATGGATGTGGTTACTTGTGCATATTTTTTTTAACAAATGCTGAATCTGTATAAATAATGTAAACTTTGATTTTTTAAAAACTGATTTTAGCTCAAGCTTTTGACTAATGTACAGTAAATGCCAAGCTACAAACTTGATAGGGATGTTTTTGTAAGTTAATTTTATAAGACTTTTCAAAGAGACGCTTCAGGTGTGGTTGAACTCCTGGGGTAGGGGACAAAAACTTGAAGCTGTTTGTGGTATGTACAACTCAAATGTTTCTCATTAAAACACAAAATTAGCCAAAGCGTTGCCGTGGATTATAATTTCAAAGAGGATTAGTGGCATACTCGCTTTTCCAAGGAACGAATTTAAAAACTATTTTGGGGAGCTCTTTATTTTACCTCTTTACTGTTGGACAGATCAGCTCTAGAGCCTCAACCCATCCTGTGACAGGGACCCTTGTGTGCAGCTCGAGCAGAGGGACAGGGCCACCCTACAAGGAGGTGACAGTGCACACACTTGGGCTTCCCCTACCCCCCGGCTTTCCTGGAAGGCATTATAGGCTGAGAGTCTCTTACCCAAAATGCTTGGGACTAGAAGTGTTCTGGATGTGGGACTTATTTGGTCTGGGGAGCAACTGCATATAGAAAACAAGCTGCATGGGAGATAGGACCCAGGTGACAAGAACTCATCTGTGTCTCCGCACTTCTCACACACAGCCTGAATCATGGAGTGTTTTTTACTAATCTGGCGCATGAAACCAAGTTTCACGGTGTAGGATTTTCCAGTTGTGGTGTTATGTTCTCAAAAAGTTTTGGATGTGGGGCTGGAGAGGCCCACGGAGAGTCTAGGTTCCTTTTCTGGTGGAAGGAGGGGGTAGTCTGAGCTTGTGGAGCTTTTTGGATGTGGGTATCGAGTCTGGGACAGGTAATCAAGTGTCTAAACCAGTGTGATAAGCAAAGCTACCTGCTTTTCACAGAAATCAACTTGCACTAGACAAACAAGGTCAACTCACGTGGCGGGCCTGGCTGCTGGGGCCAAGGACTCCAGGAACCCTGACCGCAAACACCAGACCAAAGAGAGTTGGCGCCTCAGCTCCTAGAAGGTCTCTACCTTTCCCCCATCAAACATGAATATTTCTCCCTTCATTTAGTGTTTTCTCTTCCTCACTATTCTTTTCCTGTATCTGGAATTTGACTTGTGAGCACAGGTGTCACTTTTTGTACTTTGGCCTCTGAGTAAAACCTCCCACCCCCCACCCCACCCCCAAAAAAGTCAGATGTAGTGTTCCACCTCCTTGGATTTCAAAGCTACTGACCTAGTCCTTAACTGCGCCCTCTGGAGGCAGCGCTGATGGGCCCATCTCCAGTCCCCAGTCCAGTGCAGTCCCCTCTGCTACAAAGCTCCTACCTACCTCAGGAGGCCAGGAAGCCAAGTTGTATCTGAAGGCTGGGCTTTCCAAGCAGGGGGTTCCTCGATGTGGACAGCCACTCTGTGGCTGCGGGGAGCCGTCAGAGGAGAATCTGTTCACTTTGCCTTCATTGTCTTCAGTTGTCAAAATGTTTACTGGACATGCAAAGATGGATTTCAAGGCATTTTAACATGTCAAAATGAATCGGCCATCCTAGAGGGAAGTAGTGTACAAGTGAAAGTGTCACACCTTTCCCTTACACCACTGAGTTGCTTAGAGGGTCCCCATCCAATATGGCCTGAGGCAAATGGCAGCATCCGTCCCCTCTCCTTAAGGAGGGAAGTAAAGCCTTCTGAGGACTGTCCTGCCCTGGGGCCACGCATGGTTCCAGCTGCACTTCAGAGCCTCAGTTCTGGGCCTCAATAGAGGCATCTCCAAGGTCAAGACCTCAGTTACACTTGATCCCCATCCCCAGGGGATCCTGCTGCTGTATTCCTTTCCCCAAGCCTGGGTGTCCCCTAAAACCCTAGTATGAGCTCATCTGTACCTTGTATTGTCACTAACACTTGTGTCTTCCACTTGTAACGGAAGGTTTCCAAGCACTATTGGCACAAAGGCAGCTTCAGTATGAATGAACCGGGGCTGGGCGTGGTGGTACACACCTGTAATCCCAGCACTTGGGAGGCGGAGGCAGGTGGATCATTGAGAGTCTGAGAGGAGTTTAAGACCAGCCTGGGCTACAAAGTGAGCTCAAGGCCAGCGTGAACTGCATAGCAAGGCCTGGTCTCAAAAAAAAAAAGAAACACAAAAGAATTCTTTTCTCCCCATCTCTGAAGGTATACGACTAATTGACTCAGATGGGACAGTCTACGCAAACGACTGATACAGGGTACCCCAGGACTTACACATTTTATGCACATAGCACCTGCAGTCATAAGTCTCAAGTGATTAGGTGACCAGAGTTTAAATAATTCTATTAAGAAGCTTAGCTGGCAGAAGAGGTCTCACTCTCCATGGTACTCAAGCGTCAGCGTCCCAGGCCTTTTCCTCAGGGGATGAATTCTTCATCAAGTTTCCAGAGGGCTCTCTCAGCCCCCAGCAGCCCAGAGCTCACGCACTCTCGACACCCTTGAGCCCAGGAGCGATGAGCTCTCACGCTCAGCTCCTAACGAACACATTTTTAAGACCAAAATTATGAAAAACAGTTTATTATATCACATTAAACTTCTTTCTGTAGCAATTTCATAAACATTAAAGAGACACAGTTAGGGAAAATACTACCAAGAGGAATGCAAAGCAAAGCCCCAAAACCTGCTTTCATACATTTCATAAAAGGCCTACATTTAAAAAGCCTATGGATGGTGGTCAAATTATCCTAGTGGCCCACAGCATCTGTCTGGAAAACAAAACAGAATGGAAAGACAAAGTATAGCTAGCAGCTGGCTCTGAAGTGCCCAGGACCACCACATGGCAGCTCTGGGACCAATATTCGTGGCATTTAGACAGTGACATGGGAAGATGCAATAACATAAATGGTAGAGTTACCAGGAAATAGTCTAGGGTGCCATCACACTTGGGGCCTTCGCAGAGAGGACACCCACTAGCAACAGTGGCTGGCCCTACAAGGTGACTAGGATCCTTGGGATTTAAAAAAATAAAAATGTTTGACTTCAAAGCAACAAAAACGGCAATAATTGGGCGTCAGAGACAGCACACGCCACGGATCTGCCGCTGGAGCCAGCGTTTCAGCGAGCTTGCAAGCCACGAAGAACAAATGCGAGTGTTTTCATGCTATGGCGTACCAGGCTCCACAGGGAAGCGACAGCACGTGAGCGATGGGAGACGTCTCACCCTGGGGGAGCTTCCTGCGACAGTGGGCGTCAGGAAAGCAGTAACAGAAGTAGCAGGGAATGGCGAGTGTGCCCAGCCTCCGAGTCCAGGCCGGGAGGACAGGGAGAGAAGGCATCTGACTTGTCATCTGCCTGTCACTGCTGCTGTTCTGGGAAGATTCATACACCCCCATCGAAGCTGAGAAAGTAGGGCCTACAGGGACAGCCAAAGCCCACCAGGGCTGGATCGTGGCTCCATCACACAGGCCAAGCAGCGTAAGCCTATGGCTGGAGAGAGTTGTGCTGTCCAGGCCGAAAAAACTGAAGTGTGGTCCTCCCTCGGCCCTCAGTAGTTTCATGAGCTGGAGCAGGTCAGCTTGCACCTCCGGGCTTTCATGGAACATGGAACAGATGGACCCCAACTTCTACATCGGAGGTTCACACACTCTTACTATGTCTACAGGACTGTTCTGGAAATTAGGGGTTTTGGGTATCAAAGGTAGGCCCCACGGCAATTTTAAAATATTTTTATTGGGCTGAAGAATACAGTGATAGATTGGAGCCAGATGTGATGGTGCACGCCTGTAATGCCAGCACTTGGGAGGCTGAGGCAGGAGGATCAGTGCAAGTTCAAGACCAGCCTGGGCTATGAAAGTGAGCTCAAGGCCAGCCTGAACTGTATAGTGAGACCCTGTCTCAAAAAGACAGGAAAAAAAAAAAAAAAAAACCAGTGACAGACCCCCCCCACCAATTCTTATAATTAAGATTTTATTTTTGTAGTGCTAGGGGTGGAGCCCAGGGTCTTATCTTGCACACACTAGGGAAGAGCTCTACCACGGTGCCACATCCCCGGCTCTTGAGTACTTAACCACCCGAACTGTGCAGCCACCTTCAGCTCTGGACTTGGACTTGCTGAATGTAGCTCTGTTGCTTTGTCCCCTATGACCGCGAGCCAAAAAGTTAGCACACACGATGGTGAGGATTAAACGTGAAAGGACTCATCAGGGACACCTCTGGCACTGGCCCTGTAACACTATTACTTTTGTTTCTTTGCCCAGCCTTTATTGTGTTTTTAAAAAGATTCAGCAGCTTAAAGAACTGGATGGAGGGTGGTGCCCACCTGTAATCCCAGCACTCTGGGAGGCTGAAACAGGAAGATTGCAAGTTCCAGGCTGGGCAGCTAGCATCTCAGAAAGAAAAACGGGCTCAGAAGGTAGCACAGTGTGAAGAGCCTGGGCTCAGTCCCAAACTACCACCAAGAAACAGAAAAATGACATCTCATTAAATAGAAACATTTTGTTCAAAACAGAACTCAAAACCTTCAATTTGAAAAGATATCAATGACACAATCTCCTTCACAGATGTAAAGAGAGACCAACCTTATTTTTCCATGCTAAAAAAAGTCTAGGATTTTTTCAACTTAGCATGTGTTCATATATATATGGCTCTGCCAGGAATTGGTAATTGATTTTTTTCTAAAATTGCCAGCTTGGGGTTGGGAAGATAGCCCCATGGCACAAGTGCCTGCCAGGCAAGTGCAAGGTCATGAGTTCAAACCCCAGTCCCACAAAAAATAAATAAATAAAAATAAAATAGCCAGCCTGCCTGCTGAGTTAGCAGGTGAAGTAATCCAGATAAACACAGTCACACTTCCAAGCCCAGGTGGAGTCTGTACTGTTTTCCTTTGAATATGATTAATGGTCCCTGATTTGTTATCTGGCAGACAGCTCTGTCACTTTTTTAACAAAAGTCTCTTCATGGGGTAATTTTTGGGTCTAATCCTTTGTAGTTAAGCCCTGGTGTGTGACAAGCCTGGGGACAGGCAGAGGTGATGAGAACACAAGAAAGTTCACCAGACAAACTGCACTGTGGACATCCAGCAGCGTGTGACCCCAGGATTCCTCACTCACGCCTGTGGAGTTTAGGCCTAATCCCACTTACCTCAGGTGAGGAAGGCTCTCTTGCTAGGCCAGCACTAGGGAAGCCTGCCACGTCAGTCCAGGGCAAAGCTGACCATCGCCATACCATAATACAGCAAATGTAGCTTGGTTTTTATGCAAAACTCTAGGCCCTGTTCAGTTTCCACCAGGTCCTATCTGCCCTATGTAATGCCTTCAAAAAGCAAACAGTGACCGCTGGGACCTGAGCCTGCGCACCCGCCGCGGGTAAGCCCCTGCGCCCCTCTGCCCCGCCTCTGCGTTCCCGCGACTAACTTCCTGTCCCAGCCCAGCCCAAACCCCACCGCTGGGAGCTGAGCCC
>PVJA010050075.1:0-13415 GCA_004027025.1 Myocastor coypus | reverse complement strand
GAGAAGGAAGGAAGGAAGGAAGGAAGGAAGGAAGGAAAGAAAGAAAGAAAGAAAGAAAGAAAGAAAGAAAGAAAGAAAGAAAGAAAGAAAGAAAGAAAGAAAAGAAAGAAAGAAAGAATTTTCTAAATGAACACTGCATATGCCCTATAAAGTACACCTTTTGGATCCTTGTCATGGCTTTAAAAACAATTGGTGTTTAGCAAGTATTGACACTGTCTGTATACATTCTACAACCTCATACTCATTTGTGCCTGGAGAAATTCCTGACATGTAAGTAATTTAGAGCAGTTCTCTTCTGAATACAGAAAGGTAACCATGATACCTGTGTAACAAGTCAGGTTTGGTTGTTTGGGGTTTTGTGTTTGGTTTTGGGAGTTATGTTTTTGCTAACAAAGTCAAGTTCAAAGGCACCTCATTAGAAGAACTTACTGTGGTATATTTATCTCCCTTATTTCCAGTGTCTTTCGTGTGTTTTTGTTTGTGTACATGTTTGTTTTTTAAGACAGGTCTTGCTACATAGTTCAGGCTGGCCTTGAATTCACTATGTAGCCTATTCTGGCCTGAGGCTCACTGTGATCATCCCACCTCACCTTTCTTGGGGATGATATATGAGCACTGCTATGCCCACTGTAGCACAGGCTTCAGCAAAAGGCAACTGGCCCAGATAGCAATGCTCATCTGGTCTCAGAGGATTTTCCTAAGATAAAATCATCACTCTGTGCATTTTCTCAAAAGAGAAAGTATGTTCCCTCTATATGTTTTTCTCAGTATGAAGCATCCTAAACACAACTGGATGTCCCCTGTGCTTCATAGTTTCATCTACTAGAGAAGTACAGCTAGCAAGAGGTGCTTGCTGGGCCCAGTGGCAATCAGACCACTCTGGGGGGCTGAGGCAGGAAGATCTCAAGTTCGACCTGGGCAACTTATTGAGAGCTGTGGGATGGAAGTCAGTGTGAGGGTTCTTGAATCAGCCCTCAGTTCTGCAAATAAGAAAGAAGAAAAAGGAAGGGAGAAAGGGAAGGAGGGAGGGAAAAAGGAGAGAGACACAAAACAAAAAAGATTAAAAGAAGAAAAATAAGGGCTGGGGAGATAGCTCTGTGGCACAAGTGCCTGCTTGGCATGTGCAAGGTCATGAGTTTGAAACCCAGTCCAAGCAAAAAAAAAAAAAAAAAAAAAAAAAAAAAAAAAAAAAAAAAAAAAAAAAAAAAAAAAAAAAAAAAAAAAAAAAAAAAAAAAAAAAAAGCAGAGGATAAGAAGAAAAATAATGTAGTCCCTGTCTACATGGACCTCTCCCGCTGCGGGGCACAGGCAGGAACGTAAGCTGATGATTGTAATACACAGGGATGAATCTGATAATAGAGGTATGGGAAAAGTACACTAGGATTTTTTGAAGATTTGCTTATGTTGAACATTATTTCATACAGAAATAGATTTAAGTTGAATCATGTAGGACTCTTAAAATCTTACAATGTAGGAGCTGAAAATATAGCTCCGTGGTAGACTGCTCACCCAGTATGCAGAAGGCCCAGGGTTTAATTCACATACCATAAAATATGTACATCTGTATAAATATATGTTGGTGTAAATGTGGACCTGAGAAAATGTTCCTAGTCACTTAAGAGTTTAACTGTTATCCAGTCATATAAGCCAGAGCATACAGTTCTGGGTGCCTGCGCATTCTGTGCTCTGTGATCTGCAAATGGTAGAAGATGCAAAGAGTACACAGCCCCACTCCTAATGAGCTGTCAAGCTTCAAAAAGCAAAAGCTCCTGGCACTTGCTGTTGCGTGAGACTCCACAGTGTTCATGGAAAGACCAGTGTGTACATTTGCCAGGGTATCGGTAGTCGTTCTGGCACTTACTAGGCCTGGAAGGCCAAACTCTTGATTAGCCTGACTAGGACCTAGCACTGCACGTGACCCTCATATGACATTGGGACCCACTGCCTTCAGCATAGATGTCCACCAGGGTTAAATGGGATATGTTCAGATTCTTGATAGCAGGAATGAAAAAGTGAGAACTGGAATAGACAGACATGAGCCAGCTGCCGTGATAGTACTGAAGTCACTTCTAGAAGCAGTAAATGGCATCTGAGCAAGACGATGCTTGATGCCTGAAACCCTTGTACAGCTAGATGTTTGCCCGCTCTGGCACTGTGCTGAGTTCGCCCTCACTTTCCTAACTCATTTCCTGAGGAAAAAGTTGACGGTTAATGTTTAAAGTCAGTGGATTTCAAATTCTAGTTATTTTGTCTTTGTATTCTATCCCAAAGGGATTTCTGTTACACCCTCTAAAGTGGTTTTTGTCTGTAAGTAATACAACTTTATCTGAATTATCTTTTTTTAAAAAAAATTATTTATTTACTTATTTATTTGGCACAGGGTCTCACTATGCAGCTCCAACTTGTAGTGATCCGCCTGTCTCAGCCTCCTCAGTGCTAGGATTGTAGGTGTGCGCTGCTGTGCCTGGTTTCAGTGGCCAACATGGCATGCCCAGGGTTCTGGGGCGTGGCACAGCATGTGCTACCAGGGATAGAACCCAGTCCTCGTACTTGTCAGGCAGGCTCTTAGACTACCAAGCTACCTCCCTGAATGATGTTTCTGTTTGTAACTTTTTTTTTCTCTTTTCAAGTGTTCTAATTGTACAGACACGCCACCTGCACAGATAGTGTTATATTGTTTTTGTTTTTCGTGATGTTTTTGGTCTCATACTATAGGAACCACTGCATGCAAATTTTAATATTCAAACTGATTCTGAATTCTAATATTCATATGAAAAAACGCTTTCTCAATGAATCAAGGCCACTTCAGAGGAGACAAATGAGGAAGAACTTACTTGCCCTATTGTGTGTTGAGACACAGAACAGAGCAGAACCCAGGAGTAGACCCAGATACCTGTAGACATACAGAAAGAAGGCAGTGTCCTACTGCACAGGTGAAAGAGCAGATTGTTCATTCAGGAAATGCTGCTGAGACTACAAATCAACAGTGTGTCCAAGGCCAAGTCCTCAGGTGTCCCCACTGTCACTGCCTCCTTCTGCTGTCCTCCCCTTTTCCATCCGCAAGCTCCATGATGCTCATGCCAGCTACAGTCATCCTGAACTCCCTTCTCTCTCACACCCCTACCAGTGGTCAGGAGAATGCAGTGGGCTTTGCATGCCCAACACAGCACCGTGTGGCAGCAGCCCTTTAGCTGGACTCGGAGGCTACCCTTACTTGCCCTGAGCCTGTCCTCTGCATGGCCGCCTAGGCAATTCCTATCCATCAGCCCCCAGGTCATACCAGTCCTCTACTCAAAACTTGCCAGGCGTCTGCTTACCCCACTGCGAGGCAGGTCTCTGCAGGGAAACCCACTATGCGCTCTGGTTCTCTGATCTGGCCTTCTCTGCCTTCATACACTTTCAGCCATAGTGCTCTCTGCTTTTCCTCAGACACTCAGACAGCTTCCTAGCTTCCCTCTTTCTTCAGTGCAACCCGCTGCGTGCACCCTATTGAGAAGGTAACCAGCCCCCCCCACACACACACACACACAGACCACCACCACCACTACCCTCTAGCCCTGCTGACCTTTTCCCTGGTACACATCAGCTTCAAACAGTCCATCCAGGGATTTTATTCCTTGTTTGTCTGGCTCCCCCTGCTGGAAGATAAGTGTCATAAGAATAGGCTTTCTAAACCATTCACCAATTGATTTTCCTTCTCCTACTCCCATTTGTGCCGTTTGATGGATAGAATAGCAACAGTCTTTTCTATCTAAGAAGCACTGTAGGATCTGTTGGTATTCTTTGGGTTGTTCTTTTTCTTTCTCCCAGTTCCAGTCCCTTCCCAAGTGTCTACAGATCAAAGCTTGTGCTAGCATCATCTGTCCACAGCGCAGCATACATCCCCACCCAGCATCTGACGAAGGGCCTGTTCCCCCAATTGGTGAAAATTTCCTTCTGTATGTAAACCATAGATGAGCACTTATATCAGACAACAACTTAGATTTTTCTGTTTTAAGGAGATGCTGATTCCCCAGGATCCATACCAGCTCATCTGTGTCTGGAAATTCTTCTAGGTAGTCAGCAAAAATAGTAATCTGGTTTTCATACTTGGATAAAACAGATTAAGAGGTCTCTCTGCTAGCATCACTACCACAGTAACTTCCAGTCTTCCAAGACTGTTCCACCTGACTCCATCCTCCAGCTGTCATCGTGGGCCAACTCCACCGGCAACCTTAGAATAGGCTTTCTGATTCACTGGTCCTGAGCACCCACAACAGCCTCTGACCCTCTGCTGACTATTACATAGAGAGAAAAATGAACAAATCAGCAAGCAACCTTTACCAGGTGTTAGGAGCATTCTTGTTCTGATGCTGTGTATTCACTTGTGGAAGAACCCCCAGTACAAATCTACACTAGGAATTGCAGTGATCGCAGAAATAGGATGGGGACAAGAGCACTAAGGTACCTCTGTGACCAGAGCACTATGGATGCAGCAATCCCAGTAGAAATGTGAGCGTCTCTGTTACTTTCATTGTCAATGTCTAACACTGACAACTTGAGGAAGAGGTGTTTACTTTAGCTCATGTTTTAGAGGTTACAATCTAGTCAGCTGGCTTCAGAGCAGAGCAGCAGGTTGGAAGGGCCTGGACAGAAGAATGCCGCTCACCGCATTGCATGGTGGAAACAGAGAGTGGCAAGGGAGGAGCCAGGGAGGCAGTTAGGACTGTCCATGTGAGGCCAGCAGTTACCTGCCTCTTTCGACCAGGCCCTACCTCCTAGCAGCAAGTCAACTATAATGCCCTGTATACTGCAGTGACTTTGCAAAGGTCCCACCTGTGGTTCCATGAGGCTCTAGGAGGACACCTAGATATAAACCTTAACACTCTGCCCCCAACCCAAAAGACTCATTTATATCTCTGTGCAAATTGCATTCAGTTCATCTCTAAGAGTCACTAGTCTTAACAGTTTCAGCATTGCTGAAAAGTCCAAAGTCCCTCTGAGGCTGAAGGCAAACTATGAGCTATGACCCCCAGTAATATTAAAAAGACTGTTAAACACTGGTGATATATAATGGCGCAGGGAAGAATAGGGAAGTGAAAAGGGTTGGAACAAAGCCAGAACTGAAGTCAACAGGGCAAACATTGAATCCTGGAGCTCCATGTCGAGCTGTGGCAAGCCATGTCTGCAGCATTACTGGTGGTTGTAGACCTTGTGGCCTCTCTCATGGACTGGCTTTTCTCATTTGCTGTGGCTCTCCTCAGATATTCCTAGCATTTCCAACTTCCTTGGGCCTTTGCTAAACATTCAACTTCACTCTTACAGCTGGAAACAGTGCCCTCTCAGAGGCACACTATCCTACCTGGATTTCCAGACCTTCTACAATCAGGGTAGAAGCCTCCTCAACCCTGCAGCTCTTATAAAATTGTGCATATAGCGAGCATCACATGGATGACAACAAGGACTGTTGACAATTCAAGCAGTAGCCAGGTTCCCTTTAGTAATGGTTCTAGAGGCCTCTGAGTGCCTGGGTGGCTGAACTGTGAATTGGAAAATCAGTGCTCTGCACAGCTATTCTTGGGTATGTGTGCAATGAAACTTGAGCTTTCTTCTTAAAGCAGTCTTTCCCATTTGCAACTTTCAGCCTGTGAAAGATGGATGTTTCTGCTTCCTGTGATGCCCTCAGGTAATCTTTCTATTGTCCTATTGTGAAGTGCTTGGCTTTTTAAAATCTTTTGCATATAACCTTGCTCTCCAAGGTTCCAGCTTTGTGTGGACTGCCTTTCTAGCCACGCTAAAAACTTCTCAAATAGGCTTTTTGCTCCAGGCTTTCAGTATAAACCTGGCCCAAAGCATCAAGGAGTATCTATGCTACAATCTGAACATTAGACTGCCTTTAAATTTCTTTCACTAGATTAATTAATCTATTACCTTTAATATGAGTCTCCCACAGAGTAGACAAATTTTCTGCCCAAGCATAGCAATGTACAGCCTAGAGTCCAAATGCCAATGGAGTCCTTGTTCTTGACACCAGCTGAGCGTAGTCTTCAGCATCTGTCTTTTTATTAGCCTTATCTTCTGTGCTCCAATGAGAATCTCCTGCGAAGCGTATCCTACTTCCCTAGCCAGTATCTCCTTACCTTTCTAAACTCCCACAAACTAGTTCCAAAAGCTTCAGAACCTCATGGCTACATAGCATCACAGTCATCACCTCACTTCTCTGGTACCAAAATCTGTCCTAGTTACTTTCCTTGTCACTGAGATGCAATACCTAACACCAACAAATTAAAGGAGGAAAAGTTTGCTTGGGCTCACCTGTTGTAGAGAGTGCGGTCTAGTCACCTGGCACCAGGGTGGAAGCAGCATAGTAGAACGGCATGGACTGAGGGAAACTGCTCACCTCATTGCATTCAGGAAGTACAGTGTCAGGGGAGATTCTGGGAAAGTAGATACAGCCTTCCCAGATTGCCCACAGACCTGTCTCTTCCACCAGGCCTTACCTCTTAACAGCAAGTCAACTATAAGCGCCTGTCATTCAGTCACCTTCCAGAAGCCTGGCTTATGGTCACGGGAGTCTTTGGGGCAGTCATCTAGATACAAACCATAACAATTACATTTGTACTTGTCCTTAGCCACTTCACTCTATAGCAACCTGTAGTGGATTAAATGGCACTAACTCCTGCAAAAAAAAGCCATTTCTACTGTGCAACTATAAATATGATCTTATTTAAGAAAATGGTATTTGCATTTGTAATAAAGTTTAGAAAAGTGAGATCCATCCTGTATTTAGGGTGGGCCATAAATTTCACAATGGGCATTTCAAGATGGAGCAAAGAGACACTCGAGACACAGAGACATAGCTAGGTCTCACAGCTTACCAGGTGAATATAGCGCAATGCGGGACTATTCTGGAATCCACTACACATGCCAAAGGAAGACTTTCAGGATTTTTTTTTAAAATATTTTCAGATATTGCTCAGGATTTCTGGGAAGCTTGTTCCTGGTCACTTCAAAACTTTACTTTTCTGGGGAAATCTGTCATGTATCCTGTGCCAGAAACTGATTACCTACTGGGCCAGGAGTGATGAACATATATAATACGTGTTTAAAGTTTTACAAACTTACAGTAAAACACATATTGCCACAAGTCTCCCTCAGAAAACTTATGCCCCCTTCAAACACACTTATCCCCTCACACTTACCGTCACTTACTGAACCATTATTTCCTGGCTGTCTTTATGAGATGTGATTAAAAAAAAAAAGCATGGTCAATGTGGCTGCCAGTTTCCATCCAGCAGAAAGGCAGCATTGTAAAAATATGGCTGTGTAGCCTCATCCATCAGATTCACTTGATGTGACATGGGGCAGCTTCCTGCTCTGTCCCAATGTCAAGATGACCATGAAAGGTCAATGTTCTGAATCAGTTCAGAACATCCCAGGAGCCACAACAGTGCAAGTAAAGCCATTCGGGAAAGAGGACTTCCACAATTACATCAAAAGAAACAATGGGATAGGTGTATTGGAGGTATGGGTTTTGAGGGGGATTTGTGGCAATGTATATATTGCTGTAATAAATTGTTTTCAATCGAAACATTTGCCATGTTTTTCTGTCACACCCAATATACTAATGGAGACATTCAGCTAAACATTTTAACGTGCATACTTTGTGACTTATATTGCAACACAAACCTTTAGAAAATGAACGTGCTAGGAAGAATCACATTATACTACAGCACAACATCTGCCTTTAAAGTTCCCTATTTACCCATCAAAGAAATATCAGCATTTCTGTATTACAGCACTATAAGTCCCATGCACTTTTGATTCCCAGAGTTTTTTCAGAGTTCTTCATATGTTCTCAATAGTAATCCTTTATCTGAGGAACAGCTACCAAACATTTTTCCCACCCTGTGGGTTGTCTCTTCATTCTGTTGGGGGTTTCTCTTGCTGTGCAAAAACTTTTTAATAAAACGAGATTCCAATTGTTGATTCTTTGTGATAGTTCCTGTGCAACTGGGGTCTTATTTATAAAGATTTTTGTATATACCACTGTCTTCAAGGAGTTCACCTATTCTGTCTGCCAGCTGTATTGGGTCAACAATGTTACTTCTCATGGGCTGATCAGGACTGCAATCTCCTGAAGGACTCTAAGGTGAAAGCTAAATAAAAGAAGCAAATGTAGTGATTTTTCAGGGCTCCAGAAGTTTTAAACAACTCTCACAAAATTTGAGATTCTCTTAGGGCTAAGACCAAGCCCTTTTTGGGGTGGCCAGTATTTATTTAAATATCAGAAGAAGGGAGGGGAATACTCAGGAAAGGGAAAACCACTCGAGGACTGCTCCAAGTAAAGTATTAAGTTCATCCATGCATGAGTGAGATGCCTGAGGCTACCCTCTTGATCTAGTTGAGGTTAGATCCAGGCATCCTTGTGATCATGTCTTATCCTTTGAGCCTTTTGACTTTACCATTATAGGAAGTGCACTGCCCCTCCGCAGGTAAGAATCACAGGCCTTGGACGGATTCAAAAGTACATGGAAGCCAACTGGTTAACTTAAGTCTTGCTCATGACTGCTTCACAGTGCTCGCCATCATAGCAGATTTAATGTTTCTGTTTTCATATTTAGATCTTTGATCCATTCTGAATTTACTTTAATGCATGGTGAAAGCTATGGGCCCAACTTTAATCTTAAACATGTGCAGGAGCCAGTATTTCTGGCCCCATTTATTAAAGAAGCCATCCTTCCTCCAGTGAATGTGTTTGGTGCCACTGTCAAAGACCAGGTGGCTGAGTATGCCTAGAGTTGTTTCCACATCTTCTAATCTGTTCCACTGATCCTTAGGTCTGGTTTTTTTGTTTTGTTTTGCTTTTGCTTTTTTGTTGTTGTTTTTGTTTTTTCACTACTATGCTGAATTTATTTTTAATTACAGCACACTTTAGTATAATTTCAAATTAGGGATTGTGATGCTCCCAGAATTACCTTTGTTGTCTAGAAATTTCTTTGTTATTCTAGATCTCCTGTGCTTCCAAATGAATTTTAGGATTGCTTGTTTAATTCTGTGAAATATGCTACTAATATTTTGATTGAAATTGCATTAAATCTGTGTAACAGTTTTGGAAGTAGGACCATTTTCACTATGTTTACTCTTCCTACCCAAGAGTAAGGGATACCTTTTCATTTTCTTTTTTTTAATATAGCTGGCTCAGCCTGCTCTAGGGGTGGGGCTGGCTCAGCATGTGGTGCTGAGGATCAAACCACAGGCCCTGCAGTTGCCTAAGCTTGCCTAAGCAGGCACTTTAGACCAGTGAGCCATCTCACCAGACCTCCCTTTCCATTTTGTGATATTCTTTTCAATCTACCTTTTCAGAGTACTAAAGATTTTGATGTAGAATTTTTTTAGATCCTTCCATAGGTTGATTCCTGGGTATTTCATTTTTTTAGATATGATTGTGAAAGTTGTTGTTTCCTTAATTTCCCTCTTAGTGAATTCACTATTTGTGTACACGATTTTTGAATATTGATTTTATATCCACTTACACAAATCTAGCAGGCTGTTAACAGAGTTTGGGGGTTTCTTAGAGTATAATGTGATCTGTAAAGAAGGATAATTTAACATCTTCCTTTCCTTTTTTTTTTTTTTTTTAAAGATTTATTTATTTATTTATTTATTTATTCATTTATTTATTGTTTCACAACCTTTGCTTGTTTATTCACTCATTTTTATGGCCGTCTCAGCCCGCCCTGAGGGCGGGGCTGGCGCAACATGTGGTGCCCGGGATCGAACCGCGGTCCCTGAAGCCACTCAAGCTTTCCCAAGCAGGCGCTTTAGACCACTGAGCCATTCTGCCGGGCCCACATCTTCCTTTCCTATTGTCAATTCCTTTTATTTCTTTCTCTTGTCTGACTGCTTTAGTTAAAGTTTTTGGGACTACTTTGGTTTTTTGTGGGGGAGGAGTTGAAATACATTTTATTATCGCTGTTCTGCACCAGAAACAATGATAGCTGAGAAGCAGAGATATTTGAAATGGTTGAAACCTCACCCTGCAGTGGACTGTTGACCAGGAGGTCCCTGAGGAGGGGTTCGGGCCACAGGTAGACATCACATCCAGGACTACTTTAAGAATGGAGACAGTAGACATCTTCATCTTGTTTTTGATTTTACAGTGAAAAGTTTCAGGTTTTGTCCATTCAATATGATGTTGGCTCTTGATTTATCATAGATGGCTATTATCAGATTGAGAAAAAATCATCTATTCCAGTTTTCCATAAGGTTTTTTATCAAGAACCAGTGCTGAACTTTGTCAAAAGCTTTTTCTGCATCTGTTGATGCAATCATATGATTTTTGCCTTGGCTCTGTTAATATGGTGTATTACATTTATTGATTTACAATTGTTGAAACATCCTTGCATTGTTGGGATGAATCCCATTTAGTTATAGTGTATAATCTTCTTGATTATTTGCCACTTTCTGTTTGCCAATATCTTATTGAGGATTTTTGCATCTGTATTCATTAGGGAGAGTGCCCTGTAATTATCTTTCTTAATTGGGTCCTTCTTAGGTTTTGGTATCAAGTAATGCTAGCTTTCAGGAATGAATTTGTGAATTTAACTTATTTCATTAAAAGAGTTGGAGAAGTAGTGGTCTTCTCTGAATTTCTTATAGAAATCAGTGTCTTAGTTACTGCTATCTCATTACTGGGACAAACACCTGACACTCAAAATGAGGAAAGGAAAGGTTTATTTAGCTCACAGTTACTGTTAGGTTTCAGTCCATATTCAGCTGGCTCCAAGGCAGAGTGGCACATGGCAGAGGGCAGCCTTTCATGACAGTGGGCAAGAGGAAGAACCAAGGGAAAATTAGCAGTAGCTCAAGCAGCTAACTTCTCTTCTTTCTTTACAGTGAAATGCAAGTCACCTGCCCCAGAGGAGGTGCAGCACCCACACTCACAATAATCAATCTAAAATTCCTGAAGCCACCCCATGACTGCATGAGGCTTTGGGGGGACACCTATACACAAACCATAACAATTGGTAATGAATCTGTCAGGAACTGGGCTTTTCTTTGTTAGTAGTTTTTAAACTATATCTTTTATTTCATTGATTGATATTTATTTAGAATTTTTATATGTTCTTGATTCAAGTTTGATAACTCATATGTGTCTAGGAATTTGTCTATTTCTTCGCACATCCCATCTTATTAAAAGTTTTCATAGTAGGTGTAGGTGAATTTCTGGATTTCTGTAGTGTCCATTGTTACTTTACCCTTTTCATTCCAAATTGCATGATCTGAATCTTTTCTTTTTTAATAAGGTTATATAAGTTTGTGACTTTTATTTAATCTTTCAAAGAACCAATTCTTTAGTCCATCAATTCTTTGTATTTTTTTTTTGTCTCCAATGTGTTAATTTCCATTTCAACTTTTATGATTTCTTCCCTTATATGAACTTTTGGCCTGGCCTGCTCTTCTTTTTCTAGAAATGTGAGTTTCACCATAACTTACTTATTTGTGCTTGCTCTGTTTTCCTGATATAGTTATTCACTGCTATAAATTTCCCAGTCTCACTTACTCTTCTCTCATTTTCTGCGACAAAATACCTGACACACAACATTACAGAAGGAAAGGTTTAATTTAGCTCATGGTTAGTGAAGGTTTCTGTCCATACTCATCAGGCTTCAAGGCAGAGTGGCACAGGGCAGAGGCTAGCAGTTCATAGCAGCAGAAAACAGCAAAGAGCAAAGGGAGAAACAGCACATGTAGTAGCTAGCAAATCTCTTTGCCTTCCTTATATTGTATGCAGGTTACCCACCCAGGGTGGTTGTAGCATTCACACCTATAATCCCCACATGGGATTAGGAATTTATCACAAACTCTAGAAGCCACCCCAATAGCTGCATAAGGCTTGGGAGGGCAACTGGACACAAACCATAACACCCTCGTGAGGGCTGCTTTCATTCTCTCCCATAAGTTCCAATAAATAATTGTTACTACTATTTAATTGTTGAATCTGTATAATTTTTTCTTTAATCTTGTCTGTGACCCATTGGTTGTTCAGGCAGGTGCTGTTTAATTTCCATGTGTTTGTAAAGGTCTTGTGGTTGCTTTTGCCATGGATTTCAAATTTCTTTGCATTATGGTCTGATAATATGAATGAGATATTCAGATAAGCATATTCTGTGAGTTAGTGTATGCTCTGATTTGGAGAATGCCCTGTGCGCAGCTAAGAAGAATGTATTCTGATGTTGTGGGGTAGAACACTCTGTAGAGATTTACTAAGTCCATTTGTTCAAAGGTTTGATTCAGTTCTAATATTTGTTTTTGTTTATCTTTTAGAGACAGTGGGGTATTGAGATATCCCAATAAAATTATATTAGTGCTTATTTGATTTTTTCATGCTAGTTAATGTTTGTTTCATATAGTTAGGTGGAATATTGGTACTCTGAACAACTTATTTGAAGACAACTTCACTTAATTCAGTAGCCATTGTTGAATTTCTATTCCTGTGTTTAGTGAAACCTTGCATTGTTTCTAATGCTGTTTTTTTTTTCTATCACTATTTTGTATTCTTTAAAAACAAATAATACATCATTAAATGCAGTGGTATTGGCTGCATATATTTATGATTGTTATCTCTCCTCTTGCGTTGTTCCCTTTATTTTATTTTTCCCAACTGTCTTTGGCTGTATTTATTTATTTGACATTCAAATTTTTTATTTAAATTTAACAATAGTTATATTACATATTTTCATTATCAGATCACTTTAGATTAATAGATATAGGTATATAAGATTGACCAAACAATTAAACATAACACTTTCAATAAACATTACTTTTTTTTCTTTTCTTTTCCCCTTTTTTTAAACAGTTGACACATTGAATATTGTCCTCACAATAGTTCTACAGAGCACAGTGTGTGGGCATGACCCACCTTCCTATTGATGTTGCTAAGAAAAAAAAAAGAAAAGAAAATTCTTCTCTTTGAACTAAGAGGAAGCAGATGCATGCACACTCCAATGTTCTACAATTGCAGTGGTCCAAAAGTGAAACTTGCAATGTTGGAGGCTATTGATCCAATCCTCCTACAGCTCATCTCATCAATCTACCTCTGCATTTCATGCATTGTAATTAAGCTTTTTTTTTTTTTCTGGGTGATCAAGGGCAAGTCAAAGCAAGACCTGTATAACAAAACATTCATTTTTTGTATCTTCCAAGGTCAAATCCCCTCAGGATTAACTTTGGAACCATATACAGTACTTTGTAGAACTGTTGTCAGTGTCAGTCTTCGGGTCGAGTCACGGCCATTGCTTGGCCATTTTGCTTTCTGTGAAAGCCTGAGAGAATCTTTTTTTTTTCTGGGTGACTTTCCTTAGACGCACTATAGTTCATTTACCCCTTTCCTCTGAGGTCCCATAATCTCCTTGACCAGAAAATTTGAGACA
>PVJA010050074.1:0-13460 GCA_004027025.1 Myocastor coypus | reverse complement strand
ATAACACAGCTGAATGTGTTATGGATTAAACAGCGAAGTGACTGGAAGCAGATAAAGGAGAAACCATATCAATAGCAGAACCATACACTTATGCACACAGGATGAATCAGATATTGGTCTCAAGAACCTTCAAAAGGTTCAGCATATTGATTATAGCACAATGTAATGCTAAAACTATGTTTGGAATACATGTCACTCTTATCTTTTTGATATGTACCGCTCCTGTTGTAAACTCAGTTACTGTCATTCTCTCTCTCAAGAGTAGTACTTGAAAATAAGAGACTGGGCCAAATACCATAGTCTTGACAGGCTACAATTTTGTATTTCCTTGAATTTCCAAATATCTGTGTCAAAATTGTGTAACTGCTTATATCACATTGTATGGAAAGTTATTAGAACATCAATGATGGTCAGAAAATATCATTTCCAAGCTACGTCAAAGATATTTGATACTCAGAAAGCCAGTGATGATAAGCTCAAGTACCTATGTTATAGAGTAATAGTATCACAAAGCTTTTCTGCTGGAGGGTTAAGAATGTAAGTTAACAGACCAAAAATTGGAGAAAAAGAAGGGTTATAAGGATAGCCAATATTTTAGCCCTAGCCCTTCAAGGTCAGTAAGGACCCAGGATATAAGAGAACCTGTGCTGTAATATCCTATAACTCAGTGGTGTCCCAAATTTTCATGTAGCATAATTTCATGTAAGGAATTTTAATGCCTTCTGCCTTGCCTTTGTTGCCCAAGGTTGACTTGCTATTCTAAGTATTTTCTGGTTTCAAATAATGTTTGGGAATGTTTTTCCTATATCTTTGAGTACATAGATGGTAGTTTGATAGGGATTGCATTCAATCTGTATAACAATTTTGGGAGTATGGCTATTTTCACCACGTTGGTACTTCCTTTCCAGGAGTAAGGAATATTTCCTCGTTTTCTGAAACTCTCCTCTTTCTCTTTTTTAGAGAGTTGCAATTTTCATTATATAGATCTATTAATTCATTTGTTAGATTAATTCCTAAGATTTCTTTTTTTGGATTTTTTTGAGAATTTTTTTTCTCTAATTTGTCTCTAAGTGAGTTTGTTATCTGTGTAAAAGAATGTTATTGAAATTTGGATTTTGACTTTGTATCCTGTTATGCTACTGAATTTTTCATAAATTCTTAGAGGTTTTTCATGACATGTTGTCTGTCTTCCAGGTGGAGTACAATGTCATCTACAAATAATAGTTTAACTTCTTTTTTACCTATTCTTATAGTAGTGGAGTGCTCACTACTCTTATAGTAGTGGAAACATGACTAAGTCCCAGCTCTCTTGGGTCACATGCCAATATTTCTTAATATCAACATATACTGAATACTTTAGAAGGGCTTTTACTTTCAAAGCTTTATGTATTTCACTCCCCAAAATAATGAGCAACCTCTTTGGGTTGTTTCATAAACCATCATCAGTAAGTCCTTAGAAGATTATTTTTGAGTTTACAAGATGGAAATCGAACCAAATAGTAACCTGTTCTCTCTGGAGGCTAGCACATAAGTATTGTTCCCACAAGTACCTTTTACTTGCAAGTGTTGGGCAAGACAATACTCTCCAGCAGACAGATAGATTAACTCCCAGTGGTAGCTATAATTTTCTTAATGATAAAACCCTTTGGGGGCTAATTTATACATCATCTGTTTTTGGCACTGAAATTCTTCTAAACATTTCAAAGAGTATGCTCATACTAACACAACACCTGAAGCAATGTTTTGCAGATATCTGGTCTTCAGTAAAGGGATCATTATATTGATTTAAATGCAAGTCACAGCTGTATGCACTAAGAAAACAGACAACAAATATTTATTGAGCTGTGAATGTGCAAACTAACTTTGCAAAAACTGAACGAAGAATCATTTTAACACTTCTAGCTAGTTAGGCAATAATATCTAAATTATAAAGAACTGTTCATTGTTGAGTTCTGTAGTGTTTGCACCAGGTGATGAGTACTGTGTGGAGTTGATAAAGGAACATGA
The DNA here is from genome assembly GCA_004027025.1 of Myocastor coypus. Classification (NCBI taxonomy): domain Eukaryota; kingdom Metazoa; phylum Chordata; class Mammalia; order Rodentia; family Myocastoridae; genus Myocastor; species Myocastor coypus. Next base: position 11,453 of record PVJA010050074.1, on the reverse strand, counting down.
CTTAGAGTCGATGTTTATGAAAGTCTTGAAGTGGACCTTGAATGGATGTATGTGTAAATAAATGAATTAATAAATAAATGAATGAATGCATTCAAGAATGAACAGGTGGTAGAAAGAGATCAAGGATGTTTTTTTCTTTCTTTGTGGAACCAGGGATTGAACTCAGGTCCTTGTGCTTGCCAGGCAAGTGCTTATTCTACTGAGCTATATCCCCAGCCCCCAAGATTGAGGCAAAAATTTAATAAATGTGGCAACTCCTGCTCACTCCCGAGATTATAGTTTTTGTTCGAAGTCTAAATCAGAAGTTAAAAGCCTGTTTGTTTAAATGGATAGCTATATATACAGCTGGAGAGAAACCTATAACGGGAGGGAGGCAGAAAGTGAATGATGTAGGAGGGGCCGACATGAGAAGCATGAAGGAAGAGCAGACAAGCTTGTGTCTTGTGGAATTTCCTACAGTCAGTGTAGTTAACTCCAATCCTTAAACACACTGATTGTAATGCAGCAGTTGCCAAACACAAAAGAGGCGGGTCTATTTCCAAAGGCTAGGATAATGATAGATGCAGACATGTTGGAATGGAAGAAAAACTAATATCCAAGGTAACCATCACATAGTTCAATTCCTCAGTATCTTTGTGGACTTAGCATTAGAAAAGAAGAGGGAATGATTTAATATTAAGCCCAAGAGGAAAAGAACAAGGAGAAAAATCAAGAGAATTCTTGCTGTAGTTGGATGGAGGCTCTGAAATAAGTTTAGTCCAAGCAGGAATCAATAAAGGCAATCATGTACAATCAACACTTATGTGGATTTAAGTCATGTGATTCAAGAGCTTAAAATAGAGCTGAATTAGACCAGATGGCTGCTTTCTGAATAGCAGCGTAGGTGCAAGAATGCTTTACTTAAAGGAGATTTCACTGAGGTGTTACTGGCAGACAGAGCATTTGCAGCAAGGGAGGCAGGATTCAGAGTAAATCACAGCTGAAGGCAGAAGTGGGTGTAACACAAGCAAGGCTTACAGAGAGGTATAAGTGCTCCTTATATATATGCAGCATCAAAGAGTCAAAAAATCACTTGAAAGTTTTCTGTCAGGTTGCACTACTCTTTTCCCATTCACAGGCAATTTACTTGAAGCTAAATCCCGAAAAGAACATCTTGACATCTTGCAAAGGGGTTAACCTTTCGGGGAGCTTTTCAATATTTATATCTCAGAACACTTGATAAGTTTTCCCCTTTCAGGAATAGTCCTGCATATAGACCCAGGGGTTTTTCACAACATATTCCTGATTCATATCTGCATCTAGCTCTTTACATTTACTTCTTTACATTTTTCTCTTTGTCTGCCAGGACAATTTCACCTACTTTGCCCCTATTCCAAGGTGAGAACCGCAAGTTAGCAGACTTTGATTAGAATTTCACCGAGGAGTTAGAGCAATTTGGGGGAAAACTGACATCCCATCAGTGTAGAATCTTACGATTGAAGTTAACAGTGTATCTTTCCATTTATTTGGTACTGTTTAATTTCTCTCAGTGTATTAGTTTTGAGCATACAAAATATGCAAAGACTTCTATGTAAAATCATTAAATTTTTTATTGGATGCTCTGGTAAATCATATGTTGCAACTCAGTTTCTGAATGTGCATTCCTTTTATACATGAATTTTGCATGCTACAAATCTCCTAAACTCATTTCTTACTAATAAAAATGGTGTAGGATTTTCAAAATAAAAGAAGTGCAAGGTAAAATAAAAAGGATTTTTCTTTTTCTTTCTTTTATAAACAATTGGTGATTTTATTTCTTGCTTGGTCCAATATCTCTGGCTAAAATCTTAAGTGCTATATAGTGAATAAAAGCGATACAAGTGAACATCTTTGTCTTATTCTGAGGCTACATGGGAAGTAAGTGATTTTTCCTTAATGGATAAGCTAGCTATTCACTTAGGGAAGTTATCTAATACTTATAATTTCTGAAAGCTCTATTTCGCTTTCTAATTAAGAACAGATACTAGATTTGTTGAATTCTTTTTTCCTGTCTTCATTAAAATCATCTTTTTGTTTTGCTAGATTGATGTGGTGAAATTTGTTGATTTACTTCCAAATGTTAGACCAACTATGGATGTCCTTATATAGCATGTTATACTTCTTATATGCTGTACAGTAAAACTTGCACAGAATTTCTACATCTATAGAAATATTAGTCTAGGGTGTACTTTTCTTGTTAATTTAAGTAACAGTGTCATGAGTTTGAAAGACTCAGATGGAAAATATTCCTTTTACTTCCATTTTTGGATAAGTTCGAATAGAATTTGTATTATTGATTGCTTCACAGTTTAGAATAATTAATAATAAAACCATCTTGACAAGAAGTATTCTATATAGGAAGGTTTTTAACTAAAATATATTTAATGTATGGTGTAAGCATATTATTTGCTATTTCATTACTACTGTTAACAGATAGTATTCTACATTTCTATTAAATTAGATAATTTTCAGAAATAAAATATCCAACACTTCACTCGTTCTTGATAATTTTTTCCATATATTCATAATCAATGTAACAGAAAATATATCACTGTATTTACCTTTTCTGGGAATTAGCTTTTGGCTACTTTCATCCAGAATTCCAAGCCATTGACTTAGCTCTAATCATTATTATTATTTTTCTCTTTTGAGGTATTAATTTAACAGTCTATTCTGATTTTTAAGTAGAAAACATTTAGATCAGTAATCAAAACTTCTATTTTGGCAAAGGTATTAGATAACACACATTTCTGCGAAGGCACTGATATAACTGCATTTAAAAATTTTGATCTGTTTTGATTCATGTTATAATACTTTATAATTTCAAAAGGATTTCATCCTTTCCAAATATTTGCACAACAGAAATTTCTTTTAACAATTTAAAACATAGTTCCAGCTCAAGATTCCATACTTCTTCTCTGAAGTTCTCCCTTTTCTTGTCTCTATGCCTTGTGAACACCTGCCAATTCTGACTTCTGGCTCTGTGAGTACAACTCAGAGAGGTCAGCAGACTTTACCAGTACCACCCTTCCTTTTGCAGCCTCACAACTCTCTCAAGGCAGTATCTTGGTATTTTCAAAGGGTTCGCTGTATTAATTGAACAGGAATCCTCTTCTTTATTGCCTAGTTTCAAATGTCTTGAGACCTGGTGTTTCATCTTATGGTTAGTTTTATAGTTAATTTGAAAAGCTAAATGGGGTTCCATTCTGCATCTTAGAAAAAGTTATAGCTGTAATATTTGCATTTGAAACTAATTATAAATTTTATTAAAGTTTATGATTATTTTATATTGGCTTTTATTACATCTCTTAGGGATATTGGCGCATCCAAGCTACTTTTGGTTTTTTTTGTTTTTTTGTTTTGTTTTGTTTTTGTTTTTTTGAGACAGGGTCTCACTGTGCAGTTCAGGCTGGCTTTGAGCTCACTTTTGTAGCCCAGGCTGGTCTCGAACTCACAACGATCCTCCTGCCTCAGCCTCCCAAGTGCTGGGATTACAGGCGTGAGCCACCACGCCTGGCCCAAGCTACTTTTGAATCTTAAAGTTGAAGCCTTCTTTTTAAAATCCGTAACCAATCCAAATAAAAATAATATTTGTGGAGCCAATAGATCTTTTTCTATTTTTCTGTTTATTCATTTATTTATTAATTTCTTGGTTTCTTAGTTTTCCTTCTTTGTTTATTTAATGATGTTTTGCGAGGCAGAATCTTGTTATGCAGCACTCAGGCTCTCAAATGCTGGGATGACAGGTATGGGGACCAATTGTTCTGGTTTTACTTCTTTATTTGATTTTGATACTAAATCTTGCTGGTGAATTCATTCTGATTTTGAACTCACCACAAACTTAGGCTGGCCTTCAACTCTTGGCAGTCCTCCTTCCTCAGCCTCCTGAGTCTAGGACTACAGGCCTATGCCACCACATTCAGTTTTTGTGGTTTTTTTTTTAAGATTTATTAATTGATTTACTAACACTAGTGAAAACATATGTGATTTTGATTGGCTTTATCTCTAATTTCTTGAAAAGATTTTGAGTACTTAAATTATTAGAAATATTTCTTTATCTGTAATGAGTTGAAGTTTTCAAAAGAAATCTTTCACCTGACAATTTATTATACTTTATGGTAAATCTGAAGGATGAGCTTGCTTGCTTGCTTCCTTTCTTTCTTTCTTTCTTTCTTTCTTTCTTTCTTTCTTTCTTTCTTTCTTTCTTTTGTATATTTCCTCATCCTATTTGGAGTATTACCTAAGAGAATAAAATTAATGCATTAAATTTTTAATAACAGTTTAAACCATAGTAGATGAATTTTAACAAGATATAACACTCTGCTCTTATAGAATTTCTGTTCTCCATATCATATTGATCCCATTGATCACATATTTACATTGCATACTCTTTAACAGTCACAAATCCAGTTTCGCATTTGAATTTTCAATTGTAAAGAAAAAGAAGTTTCAAAAGCTGCATGCTATTATTGACTTCTTTTTCACCTGTATAGTTGACTTTTCCAGGGCTCTTTTTTTTTTTTTTTTTTTTCATATTCAGGACTGTGGTTCGAACTCATGACTTTGCACTTCCCAGGCAGGCACTTGTAGCACGGAACTATTTCCCCAGCCTGAATGTGTTGTTTTTGACAAAGGAATTCTAAATTTAGGCTTTAGAATTACTACAGATTATTCAGGAAAGGTTCTATCAAGTTAATTTCTGTTTTCATGAATAAACCACATCTATATTCTTTTCAAGTTCTATACTTTTGTTGTTATTGCCATGTTACACTAGACTTTCTGAATATTACAGTACAGTAAGGAGATGTCTGGTTTTCCTATTTTTCAGGAATTTTTTTATTTCTTTCTTTTTAGCACCTTATTTATGCATTTTTGGCTTCTGCAAAGTAGTTTTAGAAAGTGAGTATTTCTCTCTGTGTTTAATAAATATTCTCTTCTGAGCAATCGTCAACCATGGCCAAACTATGGGTAGTCACTGGTTTAGGTATGCCATTACTGAAAAATCAAGAGATTCTGTTTACATCAAATAAGTTCCTTTACATATTAGTCATATATAAGAAAATTGTACTTTTTCTTCATTTAATTTATCTCTGTTGAGAAAAATAATTGCTTTGTTTTAATAATAAAGTTTTCATTATCTTTATCATATATATATTGCTATTGTATGGAAGGGTCTACATGGTATTCAAGGTCTCATTACTAGAATGGACTCCTAGTGATCTGCCTCATTACAGCTTCCCAATAGCTGGGATTACATATGTAAAACACCACACTCAGTCTCAATTGCCGTCTCAGCCTGCTTCAAGGGTAAGGTCAGCAAGGTAGGCCCAGGGATCAAACACCCAGGCCCTGTGCCTGCTTGCGGTCATTTAATTCCACTGAAATATTTGGCCAGCCCTATCTATGATATATTCTATGGTAAATGTATATAAAGGTTACTTTTTCTAGAGTATGATAGATTTTCTTCATCATTTGCTCTTTGAGTCAGTTTTTAAAAGTTTAAGGAATTGTCTAACTAATTAAAAGCATAGAAAGCATACAAACAAAAATAACCTTTGGATTGTACTTGGATTTGCTAAGCATCTAAATATAAATGTGATACTAAAATGTTTAATGTTCAATATAGCTGGCAATTTATGTACTTCTGTCACATCTTCAAATAAATTTAAACAGTTTTCTCCGTGACATCCTTATATTGTTGTATTTATCTCTGTGTTTCACTTGCTTTATATTTTATTTAAAAACTGTCTTCCCAAAGTATTTCTTGACATACTATAGACAAATAATTCATTATATATCTTGACTTTTCTATCCAATTAAGCACACTGGCTAATTTATGATTCGACTGTACATTTATTGGAAGTGTTTTCTAAATGATAAATAACATGTGAAAAATATCCATTTTCCCTTTGCACTGTTCTAATATCTATTGTTTCTTTCTTTAGTGCTCGTGTTAACTACGAAATGCAGCATGGTGACAAATAGAAGGAAAATTGTTATTAGTCATGGTGTGCTGGCAACTTAAAAAACTATTCTCTAAGTTTCTCCATGAGGCTTCTTTTTTCTTTGTCATTTTTTTCTCTTTCTTGCTCTCTTAAACACAATTGCCAAGGGCTCCAATTGTGTATTTAAGCAAGAATGAAATTTGGATTGTATGATCTATAGCCAAGTGGTATCCTGTTTGAATTTGAGTTGTCAATGTTATAAAATACACGAATTAATACCATAGTGGTTAACTTTGTCTTTTTATTGTGATAAAGCAATATTGATCAAACATAGTAAACACAATCACTGTGTGTTGATGTTACTAAAATTTTTTAATGTAATTACATTTATAAATAAAATATTTAAACTCAGTGTAAGTTAATTTGCATTTTTAGGGTTGTATTTGTAAAACCAAAAGAAAAGACTTTAACAATTCGAAGATATTTTGTATTTATATTTTAAAAACATGAGGGAGCTTGATCTATATTTTTTCATTGTTCATAATGAAGAACAAGAAAAATGGAAGAATAGAAAATAAATGACATCTAAGGAAATGATGTTGGATACAATCTAAATCCAAAAATCAAATTATACTCTATTGAGCCTGTTGTACACCAAACAGTATGAAAAAATAACAAAGGAAGCTAGGAAAGACAATATCCACAGAAGAATGAAGAAAATTAATGTGCCATGTTCATTTGCAAAATAATACAAGCAGCATGATGGTGGAATAATATCTCTAAATGCTGACAGAAGATTCTACAGATTTTTATGGCCAACTAAAATATCTTTTATAATTGAATGTAAATAAACAGTGTATCAGGTGAAAACCAGGTAAGGTAGCACTACACAAATCCAAGTATAAGAAACACTAAGAAAACACCTCAAATTAAAAAATTGCATCTACAGAAAAACTTGAAATTACAAAAAAATGCAACAAATAATAGTTAAACATTTTCCTTCTTCATATTTAATTCATAGAAAAGAAATAATTCTAATATGCTCTTTATTCAGTAATTATGAAAATAAAACAAAATAATAAAATAAGGGACAGGAGAATAAAACTGGAAATACTGAGTGTCTTTATGCCAAACATGAAGAATTCTTTTAAGTAAACTTATGGTGTAACTAATACAATGCTTTGTAGAAATATATATTATATTATATTATATTATATTATATTATAATCATATATTATATATAATGCAACCATAAAAATATCTTGTGTGGTACAATTAGAGAAGTAGTTGGATGGTGTAATGTGCATATGTCAGAAAAAATGAAAATTTTAATACTAGGTTTTTAAGCATCTACTGAAAAAAATGAAAAAGAAATTACCTGGGAATCAAAGAGAATGAAAGATATAAAAGATATTTGAATAGAACTAGGTAAAAATAAAATCAGACAAAAACAGAAAAAATAAACAAAACCAAAATTTGTTCTTTTAAAAGATGAGTACATAAACTTTTAATCAGATTGACAAAGAGAAAAATAAAGGATAAAACAATTTTTCTGCAACATAAGGAATTGATAATGCTAACTCTAAGATATTTATGATTGACTTTACTGAATACTTTGAGGAAAAATAACAGTATAGGACAAATAGGCAAGTGATTGCAAAGCACTGCAGAAAGAAATGAAAGGAAATCTAAATCTTTTGATGCTGCAATTCTAATTAATGCATTGTAATACTTTATGTTGTTAACATTTCAGTTCTGCTCTATTTTTATTTACTTGATTATTTCAATGTAATAACGAATAAAATTTCAAAAGCTCAGCATGGTTTTTCTTAGAAAACAAACAAAATATTTGTGTGTCTACGTGTGTATCTAAGAGTGTGTGTGTGTCTGTGTGTGTATGCACAGGAAATGGAGTATTTCAGTCCTGAGAGTAATAAAACTGGAGGACTCATGAACCAATTTCAAAGCTTACTGTAAATCTGTGTTGATCAATACAGTGTGGTATTGAGCAAAGGATAGACATAGACGTCAATGAAGTAGAATAACATGTACGGAAGCAGATACACACAGTGATAATATATGGGTGACCACAAACATGCAAAGGCAATTCGATAGAGGAAGGACAGTGTTCTAAATAGATGGTGGTGAAGAAATTGGTTACCCATGTGCTGAAACAGAAACATAAAACTCAAATCAAATAGGGTAAAACAGAAAGAAACCTACACATTGATATAGACCATATAAATTTTAGAAACTGTTTACAATAGCCAGTAACAAGTTCAGAAAAATATCAAGACAAAAAGAAACTGAGATTTGACATTGGAAGACAAAAGTACATTCAATAAAACAGGAAAAATTATGCAGGCTGTGGAGGGCCTCCAGCTTTCCACTTAGGGCTCCATGTGTGGGAAGAAGTTGATAGACTTCTGTTTGGAACTGAAAGATATTAATTCCAGTGGAAGTTCAGAAGTTTAAAAAAGAATGCATAAAAAGATATAAAGGAGTAAATGTATAAGTAATATAAACAGATATGGACCAAGTTAAAATAATGATATCATAGACAAAATTTAATATATTTAATTAGAGCTCTTGAGATGTGTGTAGGTTCAGAGTTCAGGATTTGGAGATAACATGATCTAAGATCTTGGTACTTATTTCAGAAAAAAGAACACTTGTTAGTTTTGCATTCTGACAAATTGAATAATTTTCTTAAATTTTCTACCATGAAAAATATGAAGCACAATATTATAGCATATATTTGGATTAATATAATCAATTTTTTAAAAAACATTGACAGTAAATAATAATAGTAATAAAAATAAGTATTGAGATCATATACTAATACTTTTTAACTTTCTAAAAAATCTACTTAAATATGTACAATGTTACTTATATACATCTTACATCCTTTTACAAATCATAGCAAAATAATAATATTAAAAATAAAAATTATGTGGCCATAATACAAGAAACTGTGAATGTACAGCATAAAGTGAAATTAATCAGGAATGGTTGAAATATCAATTAACAAGGGAAGATAAATACTTGCAACATCTATATATTCAATAATTTAGATGCAAAATATAAAAAAGATGATTTTTTAAGAGTCCACCCTTATGGTAAGTTCTACCCAGATAGTACTTTTAGCTATTATATAGGTTAATCAGCAAGGATATAGAAGACTTGAACCCCATATTAGCAAGACTTATTGAAGGAGCATGTATAGAACAGCATAGCCACGCACTACAAATAATATACAGCTCTCAAGCATGCAGAGAACATTGAAAATAACTAACCACATATATAGCTGTGAAGCAAATTCAGCAAATTGACAATGATTGATAGGATTTTTAAAAATACATATTCAGTGCCACAATGTACTTAACTTAGAAATAAATAGAAACAACAGAAAAAATCTCATGCACTTGGAAATTTTAAAAAAGGAGATAGCAAAATGTTTATAATATATTCATAATATGAAATCAGAATCAGAAACTACTAAAACAAATTAATGTATACATGGAAATGTATGCCTTTAACTTGTTTCAAAAACAACAAAGAGTAAAATGCCAAGATGCTCGAGAAGTGTAACTATTAGTCTTTTGAAATGAGAAGGTCATACTTAAATTTTTTGTTATTTCTTCATTTTCAGTTTTTTGGACCAATTTTGCATGCCTGTATCTGGTAATCTGAAAAACTAATTTAAAACCAATAATATGTAGTAAACAACCATAGTTAAATTCCTATAATTTTATTTAGCAAAAGTCTGTATCACTTCTAATGTTTTTATTAATTATATCTTATTACTTTTAATGAGAAATAATGGATAAAAATGTGAGAGTTTCAAAACACGATAGTAGTACATTTCAACATTTGAAATAGTGCATATTATTGTCCTTTTACTTATACAGAGCACATGGTGTAGATGTTATAGTTTTTCAAATCTTATTGGTAAAACCAAGTATCTTCTCATTGAACAAAGACAAAGTAGTTGTATACATAGTCCAATGTTCCATAAGCACAGTGGGTTATTGGTAAAACTGGCTATGTTGGAGGTTGTTGATTTAAGCCTTTTACATTCATAAAGCATTCTAATCAAGCTTTATGTTTTATGCTTGTGGTTAAAATTTTCCGGTGGGTGGTTAAGGGCATCTTTGAGAAAGACCTGTATAGCAAAACATGTAACTTTTATATCTCTCAAGGTCAGTCAAATCCCCTCAAGATTTACTTTAGAATAATATACAGTGCTTTGTAAAACAGTTATCAGTGTCAACCATCTGGATGAGTCATGGTCACTGCTTGACCAGTTTGCTCTCTGTAAAAGCCTGAGAAGATATTTTCTCTCTAGGTGACTCTCCTTTGCAATACTATATTTATTCAATTTATTTCTTCTATAGCCCCATAATCTCCTTGAACACAATTTTGGGAAACCACTGAGCTATAGGATGTTATAGCATGGGTTCTCTTATATTCTGAGTCCACACTGACCTTGAAGGGCAAGGGCCAAAATATTGACTATCATGTACCCCTTCTCTTTCTATAAATTTTGGTATATAACCTTATATTCTTAACCCTCCAGAAAAAAAGCTTAGTGATACTATTAGTATGTAACATAGAAACAGACATAACATCACTGTCTTCCGAGTATCAAACATCTTAGACTTAACTTGGGGTTGGTATTTTCTATCACTCATTAATATTCTACTAAATTCTATTCTATATTCTACAAAATGTTATAACAGCAGTTGCACATTTTTACACATTTAGAAATTTAAATATATACAAAATTGTAGCCAGTCAAGCCTATGGCATCTTCCTAGTCTCTTACTCTCATTTAATGACGTTTTTTATGTAAACCAACCACTTATGTTAGAGAGAGAGAGAGAGAGAGAGAGAGAGAGAGAGAGAGAGAGAGAGAGAGAGAGAAAGAGAGTATAGCAGTAACCGAAATTACATTAGAAGCAGCACATCTAAACAACCAGAATGACGGGCATTCCAAGCATACTTTTGTTGTTACACATTGCTATCCTCAGTGTCAAAAACATTCTGTAGGTGCCTAGGACCATTATCTAATTCATCCTTTGTATACAAGTGCATGGCTTTGCCCCTGCCATGCTTCCTTTCTTTTCTGCTTGCAGTCACTTCGTTGTTTAACCCGTAAGTCCTTGATTTCCATTCAGCTCTGTTCTGACTCTCCATTTTTTTTCATTGTTTGAGTTCTTACACTAGGGAGACTATATGATCCTTACATATGTAGGATGGTTTATTTCACTTATGAGCATATCTTCCAGATACATCTATTTATATATGAAGTCTTCTAGTTTATCATCCTTTATAGATGAGTAATATAGCCGGGCGTGGTGGCTCACGCCTGTAATCCCAGCACTCGGGAGGCTGAGGCAGGAGGATCATTGCGAGTTCGAGACCAGCCTGGGCTACAAAAGTGAGCTCAAGGCTAGCCTGAACTGCATAGCGAGACCCTGTCTCAAA
>PVJA010050072.1:0-13458 GCA_004027025.1 Myocastor coypus | reverse complement strand
AAAAAAAAAAAAAAAAAAAAAAAAAAAAAAAAAAAAAAAAAAAGGAGGCCAGATCCTTTTGCTCAGAATGGCCTTCACTTCAGCAAAAATGTTTGAGAGCAAGTAGTAATAATTTGGTGCCCTTGTGGACTGCTTGATTATATTCTGCCAGTATGGGTTATTGAACAACTTGTTATATGCCTGTTAGGATTCAAATTGTTTATTGCTATGTCCCTGAAACCTGAATCATAGTACAAATCCAGTAAATCATCCTTTCTTGCATCGAGAACAACCTACTAATTATCTCAAAAAATTTCACTTGCTTAGGAAATACTTCTCAACATAGAAAAACATGAGACTCTGAATTTAAGATTTTGCTGAAATGTGTCATCAGGCAGACCTAGTTTTGCTATAAAGAAACTACCTCCCACACTTATCTGAAACTTATTTATTCCTCCCAAATTGCTGGCTATCCTACAAATTGTTACTTTTATGGAGGATATTTTCAGCACAGTGATCTCACCCCCATGCAGCCTCCTAAACCAATATACACCAAGTATTCACAAGATTATTGCATGATAGGAGATGAGAAATAATTGAACATCACCAGTCCAATACCTGCATTTTAGGGTCGAGATAACGGAAGTGTAGAGAGCTGAAACAATGTGATGGAGTTCACACAGGTGATTGTACTCCCATTCTCCAACAATTGCCTTTTTCGTACAAGTCCTATCTTTGCCTGCCTCCTCTTACTTCTGAATCCCTTAACTTTGATGCACTAGGGCACCACTTGTGTGTAGACTACAAGGGAGGTGACATAATCCAGGCATGTATCTTTCTACAAGCATATTCTCACCGGAAAACTGGCACTCGGCTCCTTGGCAGAGAACATGTACAAGCAGGAGCAGAGAAGAGCACACCATCTGGACAGCCTGGTGCTTGGTGCCAACTGGGCCCTAGAGATGGAGAGGATAAGGGAAAAGAGAAGGGGGGCACCTGACTACACACATTTATTTTCCCTGTTAGGGGATTTGTTAGTAATTATGCTATTCTGAGTGGAAGCCCTTGTTCGTGGTTCTGATGCCTTACAAACATGTAGGCAAGGATGAAACAAGGTGAGTGGTAGCCAGGCAACTTGCAGATAGACTGGGAGCCAGAAATAGCTGGTGGTGTCTGATCACTCCACATGAATGAAGGGATTTATCCTCAGAGGGTAAAAGTATGTGTGTTTTCCTCCACTTCTATCTTTATAGAAAACTAGTCAGTACCGAGATTTCTCTGATAGTACCTTAAAAAATATCTTACATTTAACAACATTCACTAACAAGCTTCTTTTCTTGCTACATCTTAACGCTATTTTTTTTCTTATGCTAGAGCTGTGGTTCCCACCTGAATAAGGTAGGAAAACCACACTTAGATAAGCAATGGCTTTCAGTGTTCCAGTAGGAGCATCATAATTACCACGTGGGCTTTTCTCTTCAAGGGAATCCTCTGGATTCCCTTTGACATATAGTTTTAGGTAATATGTGGCATTGTTTACTTTTTATTATTATTTTCTTCTATATTTGTTAGGAAAATGGCTCAGGTGAGTTTTATCACCAGGTGGACAAACATATTATCTTCCTCAGTTTTAGAATCAGTCTGAATTTTCGATTACATGTCCACCATACATCACCTCCATTTTTTGGCATTTTAAAATTACAAATAGCATTGACATACATAGTGCCCCTTTAATTTTGCTAATCATCTGATGTTGGTAGTTATTTCTCCTTTACATAGATGCGAAGAGTACTACCTCATGGAGGTCAGTGCCTGCAAAGTTTGGTAGCATGGGAGTCACTCATTCTTGATCAAGTAGGCCTGGATTTGAACCCTGATGCCTGCTGTGGCCCAGAGCTCTGTGCACGCCCACAGCCCTCATAAGTGGCAATACCAGTGTCTAAGGTTCATGCACACCTGAGTGAGGAGGCTCCAAGGAAGACGCGTGGCATAGTCTTTTGTCTTTCTCCACTGACTTCAGAGCTTATTCTTTTTTATTATGCAATGATGCCTTCTTTTTTCTCTTCATGTTTTTCGTGTTTATGACCAAGCAGACATATTCTAAGATAGCTGCAAGAGATTCAAAGGATAGCGCCTTTGACCATGAAACACAATAAGAAATGACAGATTAAAGAAGGAAAATGTACTCCAGACTTAAGCCAATTATGCTAACCAGCACTATAGTTGATAAGAAAAATGAGCTGGCACAAAAATCTTCAATGCATTACAGCTTTTCTCTTCTAATCTTAATATGGTCACTTAAAAAAATGAGACAGAGAGCTTCTAGTCCTACATCAGAAGTAGCAGAAGTTAATATTGCTGCTTTATATTTTATAGTGATTTAAATTTATATTTAGTGAAAGATTACTCATGACAAAAATTTGAAAGCCTAACAATCTTCTTCTGAAATGATTTTTATTTGTCTCTGCAGTAATATAAAATTTAATGACCAAGCCAAGAAAAAAGTAAAAAACAAAAAAGAAGAAGGCTCTGGTCTAACTGATCAATCCAAAATCTACTCAGGCTGGATTGATGTCCTGAAGGCAAAATCCTCAGTGCTCAGAATGTCCTCTCAGTTCACCAGGATTCAATCTCCGTGAAATAAAATTTGATGCCTTCAATAGATAATTGTTCTATCAAGGAGGAGTCACTGTATTCCTGCTGCTAGTACTCCAGTTGTTATGTTGTGTTCTTTGAATCTGACTCAGACTGAGTGACCTCATAATTTCATTACTTTTCAGCAGAGCCTAAGAGAGAATCACGAATTGTCGGCAGAAAGATTCCTTCTTCAGGAGGACAGGAGTGCCCTGCAGAACTCTCACTGTGGGGCTGAGTCTGGATTGGCCACTCCTCATAATCTTTCTCCCTTTTCTTTCCAAGGAGCAAGATTAGCTCAACTTTGTCACTCTTGAACCAGAAATTTCAAAAGCAAAATTCAGACCCACTCTTCCCATTTTCTCCTTAAGAAAGACTCCTACTCTGTACCTTAGCTCTGGTCACCTGAGACTGTAGAGCTCAAAAGCTGCCATCTACCCCAGTGATTGCACATTTCAACCGAAGGTCACAGTGGATTGATACAAGCTACAGTAGAGTATCTAGTTTCTGAGGAGGAAAATGTACATGCCATGTAATGTCTCCTTGCATATTCATTTCATTAAATAGAACCTAGTACTCCAGCTCTTAAAATATAAAATTGTGGCAGGGAACAAGACATCAATTAAACCATCTTTAACTGTGAAAGTATATTCAAATTCTAATCTAGTTAACTATATAAAATTTAATGTATTTAGATTCTATGCACCATGATAGACAAGCAAAGAGATAGATGGGAACTTTGTCTATTAGACTTGAATTTGAATTTGTTAATTGTCTATTTATGAAGCAGATCTTTTTTTAGTTCTAGGTGCCAGTTTGACATTAACTAACTACAGGGTGAAAAAATCTTAAATTTTGAACATCTAACTTGTTTATTAACTAAATACAAAGTGAGGGAATTTAAAACTCAACTATTAAAAAATGGTTCATCAATTTCCATTTACAAATTTTGAAAAAAAAAACCCGCACATAAGGATAAGCTTCCAAAACTATTTACAAATAGAAGGATGTGAATCCCTTGAGAAAGCACATCATCTTCCCCATAACTAATAATGCGAAGAATATCCCAGGAACATTGGTATTATGAAATCCTTTACTTTGAGCCTAACATATTAGGCAATGGTAGAACTGACCAGAAATGTCTATGTGTACTGAGATGCCACCTACTTTTCATAAGTGCCTATCATACAGTCTCCTCTTTTTCCTTGGTCTTTCTAAGTCAGGTCACATGCTAGGCCCCTGCAAAATGTCTGTAAGACCTCAGAGGCCAATATTCATAATATTGCTGCCTATCTAAGCTCCTTCAACTTTTTCTCACAAGGTCGTTCTAATTTTTAATTTTTTAAGGTGTTGTAGGAAATTTCACTTACATTTCCTGAAATTCCCTTCAGAATTTCACTTCAGAGTTTAATCTAATTTAATGTCTTTCCCCATACTGCAGCAGAAAACATGCAGCCCTATTGCCTAGAATAGGGAAAAAAACAGTGTCTCTCTCATTCTTTGAAGTATGCACAGTTGTGAAGGAGAGCACACGTGTAACAAATGCAGTACTTGATTTAATAGCGTATTTTTGAATGCTTTGCAAAGAAATTAATTCAAGAAAATGCCATGCATTCAGACTTTACTTTGCATTAAATTTTCAAGTGTTTATATCTTAAGATTATTTTTATACTTACCCACTTATATACATACTTCAAAATATATTGATAAGTACAGTAAGGATGTTTCCCTTGAATCGGCTGAGGAAAGAAAGAACCTAAAGTTTCATTAAGAAGTGACACAAATTTGCCAGCTTTCACTCAGTATCTACTACTATCACCTACATGCTATATTATACCTTTTATCTCGACTTCTTCAATATATTAATAAAGATAGGTTACATTTTCTATGAATTCTAGTTTCAGAGAAAAGTATAGTCATTACAAAATATTTGTCATAAAATGGGCATGGAGATTGATAAAGTTGACCATTATCATGAAAGAAATCAGGCCCAAACCTCTCTGCCTTCCTCTTCCACCACTCTTTGAATATTACCTATCTAGCTGGCTGCTCTTCAGACATAGCCTGCTTCTCGTTCTGCTTCTGGTTCTGCTTCTGGTTCTGCTTGTGCTTCTGCTTCAGGATGCTTGTGCTTAGTGCTCTATCGCCCCAAACACTCCTCTCGCTACCTGTCTGGCCCTCACCTTTTACGTGGGTATCTGCTCAAAGGTTATCTTATCCAACAGACTTTGGCTGATGATCATTATGAAACAGTTCTCCCCTTCAACCAGCCTGGCAATAACTACACTCATACTTTATCCTTTCAATCTACCTGTTGTAGTCTGAATGAAGGTGTTCAGCTCAAATTCCTATGGTAAAGCCTCAGTTTCCATTAAAGTTAAATAAAATCATAGTGGGGCCCTGGTTTGGCAGAGTAGTATGCTTGAAAGAAGTGATACCAAGTCTCTCTACCTTTCCCTCTGTCTCTCACATGCATACACATGCATGCACACACACGTGCACACATGCACGTACACACACACACACACATGCACACAGGTCAGAGGTCATGTGAGCACTAGTCAGGAAGGCATCCACCCATGGTTGAGAAAGGAATCTGCAAAATACAACCATTTGTTTATCTATAAATAGGATAAATAAATGTAAGCTGTTTCAACCACTCAGTCTGTTGTACTTAGCTTACTGATATTTGCCAAGATAACTAATCTAAAAATTATTTGGATGTATATAATACATTAAATGGCCTGGAAATGAAACCATAAACATGCATTTTTCTATTTTAATTTTGGAGAGAAGAGCAGTCACATTTGCTGTTATAGTTGTCAGATGTGTTCTTTCCATATTCCAAGAATCCATAATAGCCAGTCGGAAACTATGCTTGATGTTAAGCTTCCCAGCTTCTAGAAATAGGATAAATAAATGTAAGCTGTTTCAGCCACTCAGTTTGTTGTACTTAGCTGTGTCTATGGTGGTCCAAGACAGCTTGTATCCTACGACATTCACAAAAGTATACTTTAGAATACAGCAGTAAAATGTGCCATCCTTGCACTATGACACTTGAGCACTGTGTCTCTGCTTTGAGTGTGAATCTAGAAAGCAGAAAGCATGCGAGCAAGGACTTCATCACTGCATTTCCTTGTGTGCATCGCCAGGACACAGGTAGTGACACATGGTAGATACACAACTGATATTTGCCATGTATTTGGATATTCCTCCCTTCATCTGAAATGGTGAAAATTTTCTGAAGCAAAAATCAAAGAAAATGTATTTTGCATATTCCCTAGTGTGTAGTCATGAGGTGCAGCAAGAATGCAAAGATCGCTTCTCTAGTGTCCAAAATAGATCACACCATTGCCACCTGTGACATTTGAGTGAGGGATAAAGAAATGAAAAAAAGAGCTAAAGGAAAACATACCTATCTTATGAGCAAACTGGGAAGCCACTCTAATCTAAAAATTATTTGGATGTACATAATACATTAAATGGCCTGGAAATGAAGCCATAAACATGTGTTTTTCTTTTTTAATTTTGGAGAGAAGAGCAGTCACATTTGCAGTTATAGTTGTCAGATGTGTTCTTCCCATGTTCCAAGGATCCATAATAGCCAGCCTGAAACTGTGGGCTGACAGTTCTATTGATAGGCTTGAGCACACACACAGCAGTCTGTCAGGTTTCCCATTTACATCTGAGAATCTAATCTGTTTTTTCCCTCATGAAATCAATTCTGTAGCAATTAAATAACAGCCCACAAGGCATTTTAATATCCCAAGTATTTATCTATATATAGTCCAGCAAAGAGGAGGTAATTAGGAATGATCTACTACCACCAGTGCAGAGGGGCAGATTAGATGAATCAGGGTCTCCTCATTACTTTTAAGGAGGTAACACTAAATCCACTTCACTCCCAATTCAGTCCTTCTCAGTTGACACGCCGTTGAGCCCTTTCATCTGGTCCTCAGAGGACACAGATTCTAAAATGGTTGTCATTATCTGGGATTTGGTTTCATTTCTGTGAATTTAAGGCATTACCGAAATAGACTCTGTTTTTAGCCATGGGGTGATGTCATCACTTGTACATAGTACTGCACAAAGTAGGCTTTGAAAGACGTGAGCCAGCACTAGGAAAATGACTTTCCAGATCTTTATCCATCTGCGTGTTTTGTGCTAAGCCCTGCAGGTTGAGAATTTCTTGTCTGATTTAAGAAAAAATAACAAGGAACTGCCAAAAGATCTAGTCCAATTTTATTGGTCTTCCCTTCGGTAATTTAGTTTATAATTTCAGATCTGTAGCCTCCACATACGAGACAGGCATCTATTGGGTCTAAAGAGCACAGAATTTGCTTTGAAATACCAAGTCGAATCCCCAGTTCTACTTTTTATTAGCTACTACTAGTCATTAGAGTCTCTGAGGTTAGACACACTCATTTATATAAACGTAATAAAAATACCATTTAGACTTTTGGATACCAATCTCTTTTCTACACTAGTAACTGAACTTGAGGTACATCTTATAAATCTCTGTCTGCTTTCATCACTTGGCTCTTCCTGGCTGTATTCACATCATCCTTATTTTGCTAAATAATTTCTCTGCTAAGCCTAGGTTTGGAAGGTTCCACATTGAGAACCAACAGATTTAAGGTGAGATGTGAGCAAGGTAGATGTCCTTAATCTGCTACCTGGCTCTATCCTCTGTCTGCTCTGCTCGCATGTCTACCACCGACACTCAAACTTATACACTACCTATGGAATAATTAGAAAACTCACAGAGGGCTGGAGGAAGATTCAAAAGACGTTTATCAGAGGCACAAAATGAAACTTCTAAGCAATTAAAAGCATATGGCTATGGTTAAGTAGAATCTGTTTTTTTGCTTCAACAGTGGTGAATTTTTTAAAGTGTGTTTATAATCTATTTAAAGTCTGCATATAGTCAAGTAGTCGGCTATGGATGGATATGTTATTTCTAGAAACTTTGTTTTCTTATAGATTTTATAAAAGACTATCAACTGCCAAAAATATCCACAATAGAATTTTTAAGTACAATAATGTTGACTTTACATATTAAACTTGGTAGAATTATTAACGTTCAGTTGGCACAAGGTAGTACCTGCAAAAAGCTCAGGTAAGATCAAGTCATGAAAAGGACTTTGTAATTGACAAATGTTGACACAAATGAAAAATTGGATAAAGAGACCTTGTCAGGAAGCAGTTGATGATAATTACATTAAGCAGAACTCTAGTTATGTTAAGCAGAAAGGGATTCTTCAAAGTTCTTGCAAACTCTTTGAGAGCCTTGGAAAAGCAGACTCCAGATAACAATTTTTTAAAATAATTTTCTTTTATTTTGAAAAGTAAAAACAAGAACAAGATAAACAAAAGCAAAGACAGAAACATGGTAACGTATAACAATACATAAATTACAGATTCTTAAAACGCAGGTAACATTTTGGAGAATGACTCTCAGAGGATCAAGATGAGACTGGGCTTTCTGACAACTGCTGTTTCCACAAGTCAAAAAGCTTGGATATCAGCAATTACTAACCAAAAATGTATACTTTCTTAACTATGATACATTGATCAGAAAATTACCAGCAGAACTGTTCATTCTGGAGTTTGCCATGTAAATACATGCCTCATCCATGTTACCTGCTTGTCCATTACCAAAAACCTAAGGATGGGCCACAGGATCTATCTTAACACAATCACAGAAATAGCTGAGGCTTCTGTGACCACACTAGATAGAAATAAACAAGGAAAGCACCGAAAGACAACTCAACTCATCTTCTGCTTTTATGATTTATAGAAGCACATCTGACTTTCCAAGCCTAAACTAAGAATCTTGGCTAAAAGAAGGGCTGAGAATATTTTTGAGTTTTTAAGCATTTGCAGTATGAGTAAGAATAGTAGGTATGACCGTGCCTCCACTACTCATGACATTTAATCCCTATCATGAGATTCAAAAGTGGACCAGGTGGGGATATAGGGAGACATCCAATGAAAGATATGTGAGGCCATAATATTGACAATTACAAAGCATTAAGATAAACTAGGAAATCTAAATAAATGGAACTCTGTTCATAGATTTGATGGTTTAATATTATTAAGATGCCAATTCTACCAAGTTTAATATGTAAAGTCAATATTATTCTACTTAAAAGTTCTATTATGGATATTTTTAGGCAGTTGACAGTCTTTTATAAAATTTATAAGAAAATAAAGTTTCTAGAAATAACATATCCATCCATAGCCAACTACTTGAGGTTGTCCAAAAACATGCCTTGAATTTTAGCATACCAGAAGCTTTTAAGCATGAGTTTTTGTTTGTTTAGCCTACCATGACATGATCAAAATTTTATTTTAAAAATTATTTCAGGCGATTGTTTCAAGAATGTGTTTTGCTGGTGGGGGCATGACAACCATGGGCTCAAGATGGGGTTCAGGAAGGCCCTAGCAACAGCTCTGAAGAGGGATAAGAGAGAAGTCTAAGAAAGTATAGGACAGGAGAGCAGATGGATAGCTGGAAAAAACAGCAAGGATGGGGAAAATACTTCGTAGTTATGGATACCAAGAAGGAATCTCTGAGGCTGATATGCTTGGGGATGTAGTAAAAGAATGACACTCTTCCTCCACACAGATAAAGCAGTTCAGTTGATGTGCAAAACATTTTTAATAGGATGAGATGCCAGTTCTTGATTCTTTGAAGTATTTCCTGTGCAGTTTGGTTTTCATATCTCTATGCCTTCAAGATGTCTATTTTCTCTTCAAGTTGATTTAATGTTTATTTTAATATTTAGATCTTTGATCCATTTTGAGTTTAACTTAGTGCATAGTAATAGATATGTGTCTAGTTTCACTCTTTGACATGTGAAAAGCCAATTTTTCTGGCAGCATCTATTTAAGTGGCTATCTTTCTTCCAGTGAACATATTTGGCCCCTTTGTCACGAATAAGATAGACTGGAAATCTATATTGTTTCTAATTTTTAAACTATTTTTGTACTCTTTTTAATAAGTTTTTTAAAATACAAGATAGCTAAGGTAGTTATGCTACTAATTTCTATTAGTTGATTAAAAGGAAAGGTAATGTCTATATTATTTGCCCAATCTTATATACATATCTGGTACCTGAGCAACTACTTTGGAGCTAACAATATGCAGTATCATAATCATTGTTAATTTCCTATCATTGCATTATGAAATTCTGTATCATTTTTTATTGTTTTTATTATTTTTTTAAAATAAAATAAGCAGTTCTGGGAAGAATATTATGGAATCAGTGTCCTAGCTGTCGCATTTCCAATTTTTGTGTGAAATGTCCATGTGTAAATATCTTCTTTTTTTTTTTTTTCTTGTTTCAGAACTTTTGTTTGTTTGCTTATTTATTTTTATGGCCGGCTCAGCCTGCCCTGAGGGCAGGGCTGGTGCAGCATGTGGTGCCAGGGATTGAACCAAGGTCCCTGAAGCCACCTAACCTTTCCCAAGCAGGTGCTTTAGACCACTGAGCCATCCTGCCGGGCCCCATGTGTAAATATCTTGATCGTGGATAGAAAGAATAACCATATGGGAAGTCTAAGATGGCGATAAAAATAAATGAACGGGGAGGGAGGAAGAGTTGAAGTGACGGTTGGGAGTAGGAAGAAAAGTTATATCATGTAAAGGTACAAGTTCTTTATGATGGATGTGATTGTTCTGTGTATCTAGAATGTACCAATAAAATCTAATTTAAAAAATAAAGAAGTCTAAGATGGAGATTCAGGTTTGAATGGCTGAGTTGATCTTGTGAAATTAAAGGAGATTCTGCCATCATGGTTAGAGACTGCAGTATATCTAACATTCATAGAAGAGAAAAAGTAAAAGTTTCCAATGAAAGAAAATGTGTATGAGTGATCAGAATAATAAATAATCAGAGAATGGGGTCATAGAAAAAAGAAAGAGGAGTGATTCAGAGAAGTACTCCAGGAATGTTGAGATTAATCAACACTGAGTTGGCTATCACATTGGCTACTATGTTGACATTCTCTTTGCTGTTTTTAGAAATTAAGAAAATACAGAAAGCAAGTACAAGCTTGCCTGTATTCTATACTATAATTCTTTAAAAGGTAGTCAGATATATCTGCCTTTGAAATCCTGGCCTAGCCACTTCCTTTCCATGTGACCTAATTTATGGAAGATGGCAGTTTCTCCATGTGTAAAACAGAAATTGATCAGTTATAATAAAAATGACACTAAAATAAAGTATTGGATGTTATAGTTCTCAATATATAGCAAATGTATAATAATCAGTGTAAATTATCATTATCAAAGTTGTGTCTCTACAAAAACATGGGTTTCATGGTTACAACAGGGCAAGATCTAGAGAATTTTTTTTAATTGTGAAGTGAGCCTGTTTATAGGCTAATGTTTGCTGAGATAAGGTGACAATAGAGCACAAAAAATAGGATATAACAAGATACAGAATGAGATAGGTCAGTGACCAAGAGCCTGCTTAGGCAAACTGAAGGACCAGGGTTTAATCTCTGGTAATGTATGCCATTCTGACCCTGCCCCCAGGTGTGCTGAGCCAGCCAGTGAGTCCAGGCATGGTGGTGCATGCCTGTAATCCCTGTGCAGGGGAGGCTTAAAAACAGGAGGATCACTATGAATCCAAACTGCATAATGAGACCCTGCACCAAATACATAAAAAAAGAGAGAGAAGATATTGGAAAGGATGAAGTCCAAAGTATATCTATGACCAATTTGAATTGATTCTTAAAGATTTTGTTTATAAATGTCTGTGAATGACAGAGAAAGAGAAAGGTAAAAAGAGGAAGAAAGAGAAGGGAGAGAAAAGGAGGTGAGAGGGGAGAAGAAGTAGAGTTGAGAAGATGAGAGAATGGGGTATGAGAAACTTCCAAGTTGGCTAGCACAATATACAGAGAAAGCCAGGTGCAAATTTGTCAAGAGAATATTTATACAAGGCATTAAAATGTCACTGTAGGAAATTACTTTTACCTAAAATTTTCTCAGAGAGAGGCTGCAGTAATATATATGGTAAGAATGTAGATTTGATTGCTTCTGGAAGTGGTAGAAAGTGAGCCACCTTACTGTCCGCAGGAATGCCACACTCAGGTGATGAGGTGGAAGCACGCCCAGGTTCTTTGTGCAGGATGCGCTAGTTACCTGGAGGGCCACTGCATTGCTGAGGGTGTTGTTCAAGTCCAAAACCATAGCTGAACAGCCTAGAATTGCAGAAATACATCTGCAGTTGGCCCCAGCACACCTTCCGCTGTAATAAATACTTAACCTCATGATTTGAACGCCTTTGGGATCACCCAAGTCTTGGCTTGCTTTAGGCATGGCAATGACTTGGCAAGTGAAGGACCCAGGCGTTGCTGTGTGGGTGAGGGTATTTGAAGAGAGTGGTGGGAGTGAAGAATGGTCTGGAGGAATGTTGACTAAACATGTAAGGTAGAAGATGGAGCCTCCAAAGGGGCACAAATGAGGAGAACACTCAGCACTTAAGACACATTTGCTGACTTTCTCTTCATTTCTTCATCTTTGCTGAACCTTTTGGCTTCCTTTGAAGCTCTTCCTGAACTCCATCTTCCTTTCTCCCCACTTCTACCCTGCCTCACTCCTGACCTCTACATTTGCTCACCATTCTCTGAATAGTACTGCTTTGCAGCATTTTGCCACTGAACGGACATAATGGGTAAGTCCCAGCTTACATGACAGTAACATGTGTTAGAAAGAGGTCACATATGCCTCTTTTCACTCTGGAATAATTTTTATCTCATGCTGTGCTGTAGAGATCTACAATCTCTGCAATAAATTCCTCTAGGACGCTTTCTCTGCCATAGCTCCCTTTGTTCATGAAGCATAAGAAGAGTCAAGCGGTTTGTTTTAATGCTCATATTTAGAGTATTAACTTCATAACTTCAAAACAAGGCATTTCTTCCCGTTCCTTTCTTCCTCCTTCTGCATCTCTTTCCTCTTCTCCTCCTCCTTCATTTTCTCCTGTGATATGCCACACAATTTGGTTATCTTCCCCCTTTTAGTTAATACACTCTTAAGAAATCCCCAACATCTCAGGCATTATCAACTACTACTTACCCCACCTTAACAATGATGTTGTTAAGTATTTATATTAAAGGGGAAGGAGCACTGGGGCCAAGTGTAGCTTAGTTAGTGGCTGAATACCATTGTCCAGATCATTAACTGGAACAGAAGGATGACTTAAAATTATTTTCACATACGAGGAAAGAAGAGATGAAGCCAGAACCTATCTTAATGTTTGACTCTCCAGACAGCCCTCCGCCAGCTCTGTAGTAGCCAGCAAGCAGCCAGTCTCTTCTGAGCTTTGTTTCCTCATTTCTAAATGAGGGCAATGAGAGCAATGGCTACACAGGAATTATATAAGAATTCACAAATAACCCAAAACACATAAGATAGTACATGAATTATGGCCAGTATTCCTTAATAAGTGTGTATAATAAGTAAAACTAGTAGTAATTAAATGTGTGATTCTTTTTACTATAAAAGCAGAGGGTACCACATAGGTATAGAAAATTTTGTGCTCCTCTTAAGCTCTTAAGCTCACCTCAATTCTGACATTCTGGATCCTTGGTTCTAAAGCAAATCTTAAAGGCATTTCTATAGTTCTCGTGCTTTCTGTAGACTGGATATGAGAAAGGAAGGAAAGAGAATCAGGATAGATTCCTCTTCTTGCACAACCATTCAATACAAATATGCTTCATAGCCAATTGTAGGGTGTATGGCCTCTATTACAATAATGATAATATAAATAGCAATGCATTCCACTTGATTGTGGCTTTGTTTTATTCTCTCTCTCTCTCTCTCTCTCTCTCTCT
>PVJA010050071.1:0-13530 GCA_004027025.1 Myocastor coypus | reverse complement strand
GCACCAATTCTCCTGCCTCAGCCTCCCGAGTGCTGGGATTACAGGCGTGCGCCACCACGCCCGGCAACATTTTAGATCTTAATGATACATCACAGATGAAAGCAAAAACTACCTTTGAACCCATTTTACTTTCAGGAGCATTTTTTTTTTTTTTTTTTTTTTTAATGTGCTTGGTACAAGCTCTTACTATGCAGCTCAGACTTGTAGTAATTCTCCTGTTTTCAGCCTCTTCAGCACTGGGATTACAGGCCTACACCACCATGCTCAGGCAGGTTCAGTGTGCCCAGGGGGCGAGGTGGAAACAGCATGTGGTGCCTGGGATCGAAACACCACCCCTATCCCTGTGCTTGCCTGGGCAGGTGCTTAGTCAGCTGAGCTATCTCTCCAGCCCCATCTATAGCATTATCTTAATAAATTCAGGCACTAATAGAAAGGATTGCAAAAGCTACATTCTTTGGCTAGAACTGGGATCTCGCACGTGTAATCCCAGCACCTGGAGACTAAGGCAGGATTCCCATGAGTTTAAGGTCAGTCTGGACTACTTAATGAATTCAAGGCCAGCCTAAACTATAAAGTGAGATACTGTCTCCAAAGAAACAAAACAACAACAACAAAAGTTATACTCTTTAACTGAAAAATACACTTCCCAAAACTGGTACAAAAAATTTAAGCAATACTAAGTCAAAGGGGAAAAAAGGACCAGTACTATGAGAAAACCACTGTTTTGGGCTATTCACATATATTAGTCCATCTGATTTTCACAAAATCTCCTACAAAGGGGCCAGCGATTTAGTTCAGAGGCATAGTGACAAGTTGAGTTCAATTCCCAGTATCCCACCCCGCAAAAAGAACACTGGAAGAATGAGGAAACAAGTATGAAAGGCTATCATGTAAACATGCAGCAGTAAAGGCAGGCATCTGAACCCAGGTCTAGTCTACTGCAAATGTGACTGTTTTTAACATACCTTCTGTATTTTTTATCTTAGCGGATGTATGCTTAATACACACCACAAGGGAAAATAAAGGATGACATGGTAAGTGTAAATTTTAAAAAATTATTACAGTGAGACACATTAATTTAATCCCTCTCAAAATACTTCCCCTTGCTTTGAATACCACTATTCTTGCCACTTCAAAGTTACTTTTCATGAGTGTCTTTGTAAGTTATGACCAAAAAGCATGGTGAATGTTGCCACTGAGTGCCATCCAATGGAAAGTCAGACTCCTAACATCATTACAGGTGGGTCTTCATCAACCTTATTGAATGGATCTGGAACCATGCAACTTCTGGCTCTTCCCCAAAAGAAAAATAATCACAAAAGGTAAATGTTTTAAACTAAGTGAGGACACCAAGGCAGCCACCAGGATGCGTAACTAAAAACATTTATAAAAAAAAAACTTTCAGAACTGCTGTGGAAAATGGCAAGAACAATGGGGAAGTATTTTGAGAGTGAATAATAGCCATTTTTTTACTGTAATATAAGTTCTAAAATCTAAACACACTCCTCTGAACAACTACTATGAAGACAATATGCACTGTATTGATTACTGTGGCTGTCCTACTGACGTATTTTGAAACTATCTCATTTCTATTTTCTTATTGAAATCAAATTTTTTGTGTAGAAGATTCTTACCAGTACATATACACACTATATTATTGGTTTTCATTTTGCTTGTTGATTGTTCAGAAGCATTTTTTTTTTTTTTCCTGGTGGAACTGGGGTTCAAACTAGAAGCATTTTAAGGCTCTCCAAAATCACTCACTATTTCAAGCAATAGTATCCAAATAAAATTTTAAATTAGATACTAATAATGAGTACCCCATTTTACTCAAACTAGTTTTCACATAAATTCTCTCCTTGTCACAAGAAACCCATTGGAATAAGATTGCTGCCATTGTATAGAAGAGGGTAAGGCTCTCTCAGGTTAAATAATACAAGCAAACCAAGAACTTGAGCCCATGTCTCTGACCATATAACCAATTCTTCTCATCTCACTAGGCTGGTTCTCTGGCTTAAAGAAGGAAGCAAAATAGTTTTTCCTTATAACACTGAAAGAAAAAGAAAACAACTAAGGTTTAAAAATAAAACTGTTACAAAATTTAATCAAATATCTTTTTTTTTTTTTTTTTTCTTTTTCTTTTTTGAGACATGGTCTCACTATGCAGCTCAGGCTGGCCTTGAGCTCACTTTTGTAGCCCAGGCTGGTCTCGAACTTGCAGTGATCCTCCTGCCTCAGCCTCCCGAGTGCTGGGATTACAGGCATGCGCCACCACGCCCAGCTTCAATCAAATATCAAATATCAAACAGGGCCTGGTGACACAGGTTTCTAATGCCAGTATTCTGAGAAGTACAAAAGGATCGCCTAAATTTGAGACCAATTGAGTTAGTGGACAATTAACTTAGTTTAAGAGATCTCAAAATAAAAGATAAAAAACGGCCTGGAGATGTACAAAGCACAGCATAATACAAAGAAGTCTATTTTTGTGACATAACTGGCATGCCACAGGAAACAAAGCTAAGCATTCCAATTTGAAATACTAATGTACCGTCACATAAAGGACTTAACTTTAATTTCATCCTTCTTAAAAATCACTTTGTGAGCCCGGCGGGATGGCTCAGTGGTCTAAAGTGCCTGCTTGAGAAAGCTTGGGCGGCTTCAGGGACTGTAGTTTGATCCCCGGCACCACATGCTGCACCAGCCCTGCCGTCGGGGCAGGCTGAGCCGGCCATAAAAATGAGTGAATAAACAAACAAAGGTTCTGAAACAAGAAAAAAATAAAATAAAATAAAAAACTCTTTAAAGAAAAAAAATCACTTTATCCTGGGGGCCCGGCAGGATGGCTCAGTGGTCTAAAGCACGTGCTTAGGAAAGCTTAGGTGGCAGCAGGGACCACAGTTCAGTCCCTAGCACCACATGCTCTGTGCCAGCCCTGCCCTAAAAGATAGATAAACAAACAAAAGTTTTGAAACAAGAAAAAAAAAAAAAAATTCTTAAAAAAAAAAAGTCCTTTATCCTAAGTATGAATTAACCTTGGAAGAAAAAAAAATGCTTGCGTGGCAAGCACAAGAGCCTAAGTTCAATCACCAGTTCTGAAGAAAAAAAAAGGTACAACTTTTCAAAGAGGAATTTCATATTTGATACTCTTCCTTTAAATTGTTTCACCACAGCAGCACCTTTTAAAAAATGCCTTTATGGGCTGGCAGGATGGCTCAGTGGTCTAAAGTGCCTGCTTAGGAAAGCTTAGGCAGCCGCAGGGACCACGGTTCCATCCTCGGACCACATGCTACACCAGCCCCTCCCTCAGAGCAGGCTGAGCCGACATTTAAAAATAAATAAATACATAAATAGATAAATTGATTAATTAAAAATGCCTTTACACACACCTCAACCATATCAGAGTATAGGAGATATGAAATAATACTTGGTTTGACTAAAAAAAAAGTTGGCTTGACTGACAAATACTATAGAGAGATGCAATGATAGGTCATTTGACTGGAAAGTGTAACTTTTTACTACCTTATTAGGTATTAAACCCAGGACTGGCTCATGCTAAGAAAGCTCTCTACCAAAGTACTACATCCGTAGCCCCAAGAAGAAATTTTTAAAATATTAAAATAACTTTGATGGGCTGGCAGGATGGCTCAGTGGCCTAAGGCACCTGCTTAGGAAAGCTTAAGCAGCCACAGGGACCGCAGTTCGATCCCCAGCACCACATGCTGTGCCAACCCTGCCCCCAGGGTAGGCTGAGCTGGCTATAAAAAAAAAAAAAAATAAAATAAAATAAAATAACTTTGAGGATAATGAAGACTCTCTAATGAAACATACTCATAACTCTTTCATGTCTCTATAAATCCTGTCTAAAACAGGTGTCAAGAGGGGCTAAATTATTCTTTATTTATTTATTTATTTATTTATTATTTTTATGGCCAGCTCAGCCTGCCCTGGGAGTGGGGCTAGCACAGCATGTGGTGCCGGGGACTGAATTGTGGTCCCTGCTGCCACCTAAGGTTTCCTAAGCAGGCACTTTAGACTACTGAGCCATCCCACTGGCCCGTTTTTTTTGTTTTTTGTTTTTTTTTTGCAGG
Source organism: Myocastor coypus (assembly GCA_004027025.1). Classification (NCBI taxonomy): domain Eukaryota; kingdom Metazoa; phylum Chordata; class Mammalia; order Rodentia; family Myocastoridae; genus Myocastor; species Myocastor coypus. The sequence goes on along the minus strand of PVJA010050071.1, from coordinate 9,442 downwards.
AACAGGGTTTGAACTTATGACCTTGCACTTGCCAGGTAGGTACTTGTGCCACAGAGCTAACTCCCCTGCCCCTAAATTATTCTTAAGAGTCTGGTGATGACAAACACTAGTTAAAAGAAATAGATCATTATAATTTGAAACTTCACTTATAAAGATTTTTATAAATATACTGTTCTGTTTTAGCTAGGAAAGGTGGAGCACACCTGTAATCCCACCATTTGGAAGGCTGAAGCAGGAAAATTTGAGGCCCACCTGGGTTACAAAGTGAGTTCTAGGACAGCCTGAATTGCACAATAAAATCCTGTCTTGCTGAAATAAAACAAGAACAACTATTTTAATGAGATTTACAACTAGCAATTATTTTAAAAGCAAAAGCAAAAACAAAAATACTGCATTAGGGCTAAAGATATAGCTCAGTGAGAGCATTTGCCTAGTATGCATGATGTCCAACAAAAGTGTTTTAAAATAAAAATGCCTTGTCAATTTAGTAACATAGTCTTTATTCCCATCTCAAAGACATTAAGACAGTTACCTTAAATTATAAGTCAATGTCGCAACTATTTTCTACTAGTTACCTTAAATGGCACTAAAACAAATACAGAAACAAGTTTTCAAATACTTATTGTTGGAACTCAGAATTATGCACATAAATCGAACAGTAACCCCCCCCCCAAAAAAAAAACATGTTGAGCATAGAGAACAATGGTTAAGCTGATGAGATAGTAGCCCATCTACTAATGAATTTTCTTTTACATTTTTTGCATAAATTTTCAACTTCTAAATAAAGCTGTATGAGCTTTCCAAATCTGAAAATGCTTCCCCTAAAAAGTATTCTATGTTTAACATGGAACTTGTACTCTCACTAAATCAAATTTATAGACTAATGGTTTGCTTTAACAAAAGTATAGCAACATGTCTTAATTGCAAGAAACTGGCAATTCAAAATGTAGGTTCAGCTGGGCCGCAGGTGGCACAGGCCTGTAGTCCCAGCACTTAGGAGGCTGAGGCAGGAGAATTGGCGCAAGTTCCAAACCAACCTGGACTACAAAAAGTGAGCTCAGGGCCGGAGAGATAGCTCTGTGGCACAAGTGCGTGCCTGGCAAGTGCAAAGTTATGAGTTTGAACACTGGTCCCGCAAATCAAACAAACAAACAAACAAAAAAAAAAAAATGAGCTCAAGGCCAGCCTGAACTGCGTAGTGAGACCATTTCAAAAAGAAGGAAAAAAAAAAAAGGTTCATTATCATTTCTCTTCTTCTATAATTGTTTTATAGTACAGAAATAGCTGTGAAAAGGATAAACATTTGTATTCTTCCCACTTTATGACATTTTTTTTAGAATTATTTTTTATTTTATTTTATTTTTTGTTTCAGAACTTTTGTTTATTTATTTTTATGGCCGGCTCAGCCTGCCGTGAGAGCAGGGCTGGCACAGCATGTGGTGCCGGGGATCAAACCACAGTCCCTGTAGCCGTCTAAGCTTTCCTAAGCAGGCACTTTAGACCACTAAGCCATCCTGCTGGGCCCTATAACATATTTTTAAAATGAATAATCTGGGGCCAGTGAGATAGCTCAGTAGTCTAAAGCACCTGCTTAGGCAACTACAGGGGCTGTAGTTCAATTCCCAGCACCACAGGCTGCACCAGCCCCACCCCCAGGGCAGGCTGAGCCAGCCATACAATAAATAAATAAGTAAATGAAGTTTTTTTAAAAAAATGAATAATCTAAACTGGGTATTAATATTACTAATTACCATCCAAGAGAAAATACGTTACACATAATTTTTAAGATAGTTATGCTACTGGGCCCAGCAGGATGGCTCAGTGGTCTAAAGCGCCTGCTTAGGAAAGCTTGGGCGGCTGCAGGGACCGCGGTTCAATCCCCAACACCACATGCTAAGCCAGCCCTGCCCTCAGGGCAGGCTGAGCCGGCCATTAAAATAAATAAATAAACAAACAAACAAACAAACAAAAGTTCTGAAACAAGAAAAAAAAAAGATAGTTACGCTACTAATTTCTCTTGGTTCATTGAAAAGAAAGGCTTATGCATTTAAATACTTATGTCTTGTACTCTGTGTTAATTTAAGGATAACAATTCACAATGTATTAACTGTTACCCTAGTAACTTATTTTGAAATTTTTTATTTAAAATGAGAAACAATAAAATGGACCAGAAAACAATGTCTCTGCATAGCCACAATTATCATTACTAGTTATTTTACCTACTTCTCTTTATTTCTTAGAAAAGTATAAATACAAAACTGCAGAAAAATTTGCCCATTTTCTACGATTCACTAGAGAAATGTCCACACAAACCAAAACCAGCAAATGGTTGAGAACAGCTGTCACTACACCAATACCAGAGGAAGATGATAAAGGAATGTACTTACGTTTCAAAACAACGATCCACGTTGTCAGACATCAAAAGCAGCATACAGAGCTGTTCAAGGGCAATTAGTTGCATGTCCCTTTCATCTCCCTGTCCCATCTGTAGCCATTCCAGCAATGTATCTGGATCCACATCTGCCATGGTTTTTAGAAAGCCTCTGCTTAAATATAAAAAGTAAAAGGGAAAAAGTTCTTTAAATTTTAAATATCTTGGACTGACCAACTTGAGTTAAACGTTTTTCTTCTCACATTAGAACCAAACTGTCACAACGCTCTGGTTGTAATTTTAAAAAAACTCCTAAATATGTCTAACTAAAGAGCTTAATGCAATTTTCAACTTTCCCGAATCCTTGGGTTCAACGTTCAGGTATACTAAATAAAAAAGTTTTGCACAATAGTATAGGCTGATTAGGTTGCAGCTTAACTAGAAACCAGAGCTGTCTTTGTCAAAGACAGTCAAACAAGCTTTGGATTGCACTACTGCTATTCACTAATGTCTGCCAAAAGGCAAAGAACACCTACTAAAAGGTTCTTTTTTCCCTCTACGGTTCTCCCTCTCTTCACCCAAAACTGATCTTCAGATAAAGGTCCCCCAGATATTTCTAGAGCCTAAGTACTTCAAGTTTCTCCTTTACCTCCAACTTGACAAATTCTGCTGACTTTTCACCTTACTTCCATATTAAAGACAAAATCTATTTATGAATAAAAAAAATTGGTTAGGAATTTTGGCAGCCTTACCAACTGTTCTTAAAACTTTCAAGAAAAGTGCAATGGATTAACAGGTTACAAATCAGAATAAGACCAATCTACAGCCTTTTCTTCATCTCCACCGGATGAGGTAGTTAGGTGATTAATAATAATAATAATAATAATATAATAAATTTTTTAAAAAGCAACCCCAACAGTAAGATTATCACAAACGATCCTCGTAAGCGCCCTGACCAGAGGACAGATTTGTGTCTCACGTAATTCAAGCGCAGATGTGGGAACCAAGTGGCGGGTCGCCTTGGGTATCCAAAGGCGGCCACCAGAAGGGTTGACCCACCACCCTGGGCCCTGTCGACTCGGCCCGGAAGGCGCTGGCACGAACCCCTCTAAGTTAGCTACCTGTGCGTCTCAGAGCACCGGGAAGTTGCAGAGGACGGGCACTGAGCTGGCGCCCGGAACTCTGAGGCCCGGCGGGACGTCCCCGGTCCCAGCCGGGATACGGACCCTTCTCAAGGGCACGGGGAGCCCGGCGTGGGCTGCAGCATCGACAAGCCAGGCCCGGCCGCCGGCAGGGCCCGAGAAGGAAACAAAGGGGCCGAGCCGGGAAGCCGGCAGCAGCTCGGCGGACTTCACCCGGCTGCGCGGTCTCGTCCCCGCCCGCCACAGGGCCTCGCGGATCCCGATCCCAGGCCTGGATCTTCCGATGGCCCGAAGCGGTCCGGCCCGCCCTTCCCGCAGGCTCTTACCCAGGCCAGTCCTCCCAAACTGCTCCGGTCCAGCTCCGAGCAGGCCGCGGGCAGAACCAGGCCCGGCCGCGGCCCTCGCGTTCCCAGGAAGCCGCAGGCCGCGCAGGTCGAGCTGGGCAGGAGGCACAGGAAAAGCCGCGTCTCGTCCCTCCCCTTCCTCCGCGGGGGCCGGGTGACAGGGAAGCGAGAGCTTCCTCGGGAGGGGTAGCAGCCAGCGCAGGTCCTGGCCCCGGCACGCGGCTCCTCAGAGCCTGCAGTTCAGGAGGAGGCCCGCGAGCTGCTGCAGGGGGCGCCGAGGGGAGGCCGCGTCCATCGCGGCCCGGGAGGGGGAAGGGAGGCGGGTTGAGCGAGAGCCGGGCGGGGAGGCTGCCGAGGGCAGCGGAGCCGGCAGAGGCGGAGCGACTCGGCGCTCGAGACAGCTACCTGTGGGTGGCCACCTGGGGCGCTAGGAAGACGTGGGGACGCCCTACCAGGGCGCCAGCGCTCTCGCCCCTGGCCTCGGGCTCCCGAGGGACCCTCGCGAAGGGTTTCGTCTGCCCCGCCCTGGAGGCCCTCTGGCTTCCTCACTAGGCCGAGCGCGCGCCCCGCACCCCGCGCACACTCGTGCGCGCGCGGCACGTCGGTTTCGCGCCACGTCCTGCGCTTCACGCGCTCCGTACCGGGGCCGCGGTCCAACCTGCCCCGCGCGGCGACCGCGTTCCGCCGCGAGCACCCCCTCCCGCCCAGGCCGCCGCCGGGACCCCGCTCCGCTCACGCGGAAGTGCGTCGTGTGAGGAAAGCGCCTCCCTTTGGCCCTGGGTGGCCGGCTGCCCTGTAGTTCGCCGAAATGAACGTCGAACACGCGACCCCCAGACGCGATGGCGGCCCCGGGACGAAGCCGGAGTTTCTGTTCAGCTCCTTTTCCTATGGTTTGTGGTGACAAGTACCTCATGGTTATTTTCTTCAAACTTATTTCACACGCCTCGAAAATAAAATATGCCAGCGATAAGATGAACTTGGATGTAATTAACTCAATCTAGGTTTTGGTTTTGGTTTTTATCAAGAAATTAATCCTCTTGGGCCCTGGCAGGATGGCTCAGTGGTCTAAAGCGCCTGCTTAGGAAAGCTTGGGCGGCTGCAGGGACTGCAGTTTGATCCCCGGCACCACATGCTGTGCCAGCCCTGCCCTCAGGGCAGGCTGAGCCGGCCATAAAAATAAAAGTTCTGAAACAAAAAAAAATAAAGTAAAATAAAATAAAAAATTCTTAAAAAAAAAAAAAATTAAGCTTTTGGGTTTGTAAGATTAGTCAAACTACCCCGGGCTCCTACGTTCATTTTTTTCACATTTTAACCAAAAAATATTTTATGATAGTATTTGAGATGTGACCCTTAGTCAGCGGAGCTCCCATGTCTCCTTAATCAGAATTTAGAAAATTACAGACTTGCATTTCCAATAGCAGTGGAAACATATACCACTATCACGGGTAGTAATAGGCCCCTAAGTGTCCCATAACAAAGTAAATCAAGACGACATGATAAAAGATGTAACTTTCTTATCACAACAGATGAAAATAATTTTTAGAAGCTGTGAGTATGAGTTGCAGCTGCTAGGAAAATCTTCAAGGGAGGAAATGGTAGGCCTTCCTTCTGGACTTTGAGAGGGCACAAGATTGTACCCTGAAAAGAAAGGGTAAGAGCAAAGGCCACAAGCCCTCAGCAAAGAGCCAGCATTAAGCAATGGGAGGGAGATAATAAAACCTGGGCTCTAGTATGAAGGACCTTAAGGCTATTAAGTGAATGTAGAAACTCGCTGAGCTAAGTAACAAATTCTTGACTAGAATACTAGAAACATCTAGGTAGGTCTTCAGAGGACTTACCTAGCAAGAGTGTCCGGAATGGCTAAACAGAGCAACATAGCCAAGGGTTTAGCTGGGAGTTGATGAAATGTTCTGGCACAGAGAAAAGGATGGCACAGGTGTTGGCAACAAGGACAAAGGAAGAGTAAACATAAAAACCATTTTAAAATAGTTATATTAGGAGCTGGAGATATAGCTCACAAGTTGAGCGCTTGTATAACATAAGACACTAGTTCAAACAACAACAAAAATAGCACAATTTAAGGGGTTTGTTTTTTTTTTTTTTTTTCTTACCCCCTCTCTTGGAAACTAGGAAAATTCTGATGCTATTAACAGAAAATAGGTTAAGAGAAATGATCTAAAGTCTTTCAGGTATATTTCCCTTTATTCACACACCATCTCTACCTACACTCATTTCTCCTTCCCAAGATTAATAATAATATTGTGCCTAAAAAAAATGCTATGTCAGGGATGTCAGAGGCATAAGTGCCTGCCTGGCAAGCACAAAATCTGGAGTTTGATCCCTAATACAGCAAAAAAACCAAAAAGTCCCCCGACATGTTAAAAATAAAAAATGCTGTGACTTTTTTTTTTGGTGGTGGCGGTGATGATACTAAGGCTTGAATTCAAGGCCTTCCTGCTATGCTACATTCTCAGTCCTCCTTTATTTAAATTTTTAATATGACAAAATGTTGATAGCTCACTAAGATATCCAGGTTGAATTTAAATTTGAGATTCTCCTGTCTCAGCTTCAATGAGAACTGGGATTCCTGGTGTGTGCTACCACCCGTGACCAAGCATGCTGTGACTGTTGATGTGCTTTTTAAAGTTTTGTTGTTTTTTGGTAGTACTGGGGATTGAACTTAGGATCTTGCACTTGCCAGGCAAGTGCTTATTCTACTGACCTATCTCCCTGGCCCTAAAGGTTTTGTTATCATATACATATTTTGTTGGTTGTTTTTTATATTACAAAACAACTTTCATTTTGCACAGACTAAATGTCTCAATTATTGTTCTCTCATTATTAGGACAAATACCAGACATTCAGAATCAGGGAAGGAAAGGTTTATGTAGCTTGCAGTTAATAGAAGTTTCAGTCTGTACTCAGCTGACTCCAAGGCAGAGCAGCACTAGGCAGAGAGCAATCTTTCAGGGTTGTGGTAAAGAGCAAAGAACAAAAGGAGTGGCAGCCGCTCAGGTGGCTAGCTAACCTCTCTTATATTGTATGCAAATTACCTACCTCACAGCAGGTGCAGCATCCACACCCACAGAACCAATTAACAGGCTGGGGAGATAGCTCAGTAAAATAAGCACTTGTTTGGGAAATGCAAGGTCCTGAGTTCAATCCCCAGTACCACAAATCATCATCATCATCATCATCATCATCATCATCATCATCATCATCATCATCATCATAATAACAACAACCAGTAACAAATTCCAGAAGCCATTCCAAGACTGCATGCAGTAGGGCCTGGGAGATAGCTCAGGGGCACAAGTCCTGAGTTCGATCCCCGGTTCCTCAAAAAAAACAAAACTGCATTGCGTGAGTCTTTGCGGGGACAACTAGACACAAACCATAACACTAAGCATGATCTCTACTACTAAGCCATATGAGCCCCTGTGTTAGTATTGTTTTCTGTGTGTGTATGTGTGTGTATATGCGCGCATGCGCGTGCATATGCGTGCATGCATGTGTGTGTATGCTGTGCTAGAGACTGAACTTAGCCTCTATCATGTCAGGCAAGTGCTCTCTATGCTGCTGAGCTACACCTCCAGTGCATGTTTTTATTTTAAACTCAAACATGAAAGAATTCCAGTATGAGATCTCAAAATAAGAGTAATAATAGAAATGTGCAAGAAAAAAAAAATTTAAAAAGGCCCAGCAGGATGACTCAGTGGTCTAAAACGCCTGCTTAGGAAAGCTTAGGCGGCTGCAGGGACCACAGTTTGATCCCCGGCACCACATGCTGTGCCAGCCCTGCCCTCAGGTCAGGCTGAGCCGGCCATAAAAATAAATAAACAAACAAACAAAAGTTCTGAAACAAGAAGAAATGTGTAAAATCCTGAAGAAAACTAAAGATCCAGATGAAGGCAACTGATCAGACTTGAATACATATCCAAAGAAGCCACGAAGGCTGGGAATATAGCTCATAGCATTTGCCTAGTGCGTATGATGCCTGGGTTAGGTTTCCATCACTACCTATCCTGCAAAGAAAGACAAACCAGGAAGTGTTTATATGTTAATAGTTAACCTTGATACCAAAAATTCAAGAGTCCTGGGCTACTGAGAATTGCTGTTTTGTCAGCCATAATGTGAAGCTCAATGAGTAAGTCACAGATCTACTCTTCGGTAAACTGTAAAAAGTGGAGGGGGGGGGGGCCGGCAGGATGGCTCAGTGGTCTAAAGCGCCTGCTTAGGAAAGCTTAGGCGGCTGCAGGGACCGAGGTTCGATCCCCGGCACCACATGCTGTGCCAGCCCTGCCCTCAGGGCAGGCTGAGCCGGCCATAAAAAGAAAAAAAAAAAAAAAAAGTGGAGGGGAAGGTAGATGCAGACATAATCCTATGTCTCCTTTCTCATAGTACAAACTACATACTATTGGCAAGTACACTATAGTAACATCTGGAGGTGATAGTGTCTTGAGAGGCTTCAAAAACCATTTGTGAGCTAGATTTGAGATGTTGAGTCAACTGACCAGATATTAGCATAACCATGCAGGTATGTGTGTACAGAGCTTCTCTTGGGGGAGGGAGTCAACAGACTGCCTTTTGGCTTCTGCTTTCATGAAGAATCTTCAGTGTTCATATGCTCATTGGGATCTACTCACAGGACCAAAGAGGAGGATGTTGGTGCATGCCTGTAATTGCAGAACCAAAGAAGTGGGGAGCTGAGTGAGGCAGGAAGATTGTTGTGATTTTGAGGCCAGGGTGGGCTACAAAGTGAGTTGAATACCTGAACTACATAGTGAGACCCTGTCTCAAAAAGACCAAACAAAAGTTTATTCACTAAGGGACATCTTGATTACTTTTAAAATTTTTGTTCATTTGTGTTTTGTTTGGCACTAGGCCTTGTACATGCCACACTCTTATCACTGAACCCCTGAACCCCTTGATTCATAATTAACAATTATGAAGAAAGGATCTCTAAACATCTCTGTGTAAGTTCTATGTCTCTGTGTATGTGTTTTTTTTTTTATAAACTTTTTTTAAACTTTATTTATTTATATTATGGCCAGTTCAGCCTGCCCTGCGGGATGGGGCTGGCACAGCGTGTGGTGCTGGGGCTCAAACCACCGTCCCTGCAGTTGCCTAAGGTTGTCTAAGCAGGTATTTTAGATCCCTGAGCTATACTGCTGGCCCCTTGTTTTTGTTTGTGACATAAATTTTGCACTACATAGCCTAGCCTGGCCTCTAACTCACAGCAGTCCTGCTTGAGCCTTCCAACTCTGTGTAAGTTTTTCTGTGGACATAAGTTCTCAAATGCTTTGGATAAATACCAAGGAGAGTGATTATTGGATAATTTGACAAGATTGTGTGTAGTTTTGTGCTAAACTGTCTTGTGAAACTTTACTGTCTTGCAGTTGTCCCAACAAAGAATGAAAATTCCATTTGCTCCACATCCTTGCCAGCATTTAGTTTTATTAGCACTTCAGATGTTTACCCTTTAACAGATATTTCATGATATCACATTGTTTTAGCCGGAAGTGGTGGCGCACACCTGTAATCCCAGCACTTGGGAGGCTGAGGCAGGAGGATCTGTGCAAGTT
>PVJA010050070.1:0-13446 GCA_004027025.1 Myocastor coypus | reverse complement strand
TGCGCAGGCTCAGCTCCCAGCGGTGGGGTTTGGGCTGGGCTGGGACAGGAAGTTAGTCTCGGGAACGCAGAGGCGGGGCAGAGGGGCGCAGGGGCTTACCCGCAGCGGGTGCGCAGGCTCAGCTCCCAGCGGTGGGGTTTGGGCTGGGCTGGGACAGGAAGTTAGTCTCGGGAACGCAGAGGCGGGGCAGAGGGGCGCCAGTGTTTGTCTTTTCTTTACATCAGATTTGGCATGGCCTCAACATCTTTGTCTGAGCCTTCTTGGAGGTTTTTTATGTTGTGTGTGTGTGTGTGTGCGTGCGCACGGGCGTGTGTAATTAGAATTAAAAATTTTTTGTTTTATTTTATTTTTCTATTAATTGCAATGAAAAGAAATAACAATGAGACAATTTCACAATAAGTTAGTAGGACAGTTCCAATAATTAATACATTGCATATTGGGTGTTTTTTTTTTTTTTTCTTTTTGAGACAGGGTGTCGCTATGCAGTTCAGGCTGGCCTTGAGCTCATTTTTGTAGCCCAGGCTGGTCTCGAACTCACACCAATCCTCCTGCCTCAGCCTCCCGAGTGCTGGGATTACAGGCGTGCACCACCACGCCCAGCTACATTGCATATTGTTGTCTTCATATTATTTGTTCAGAGTACAAGATGCAGACTTGATATCTTGTATAAACACTATTCGTACAAATCTTTCTTTTCACTGAACTAAAAGAAAGTAGCTGTATATATAGTTCAATAGTCCATAGTAATAGTGGGTTATCAGCAGAACTGGCATTGTCAGAAGTTGTTGACTTTAGCCTTTTACAGCTCAGCATGTTAATATGACTTTACTTTTTTTAAAAATTGTATTTATTTTATTTTTTTTCTTGTTTCAGAACTTTTGTTTATGTATTTATTTATTTTTATGGCCAGCTCAGCCTGCCCCGAGGGCGGGGCTGGCACAGCATGTGGTGCTGGGGATTGAACCGCGGTCCCTGAAGCCGCCTAAGCTTTCCTAAGCAGTTGCTTTAGACCACTGAGCCATCCTGCTAAGCCCGGCTTTACTTTTAATACCTCAAGGGTTGACTTTTTTGCTAGATGGTTAAGATCAATGTAAAGCAAGACCTATATAATAAAAAATGTAACTTGTGTATCTGGCAAGGTCAGTCAAATCCCCTCAGGATTTACCCTGAAACTACGTATAGCTGTTTGTAGATCTTTTGACATTGTCAGCCCTCTGAATGAGTCACGGCCATTGCTTGACCAATTTGCTCTCTGTGAAAGCCTGAGAGAATGTTTCTTTCTAGGTTTCTCTCTTTAGGCACACTATAAATCACTGATCCCCCTCCTCTGTGGCCACATAATCTCCTTAAAAAGAAAATTTGGGACACCACTGAGTTATAGGATGCTATGGTACAGGTTCCCTTATGTCCTGAGTCCTTGCTGAACTTGAAGGGCTAGGACCAAAACATTGGCTGTCCTTGTAGCCTTCTTTTTCTCTAATTTTTGGTCTGCAAACTTAAGCTGTTAATCCTCCAGAAGAAAAGCATAATGATATTATTACCCTACAACATAGGCACTTGAGCTTAATATCACTATGTTTCTGAATATCAAACATAGACATATTGTGGAGCAGGTATTTTGCATTAAGTAATTAGAAAATGTTTTCCAAAATATTTTTTTGGGGAAAAAATCACTTCTACTTCTACTTCTTACTTTTGTAAACACACTCTAGCCGGGGCCATCCTTCACCAGTTCATTTGGCTATCTCTGAGTCTAGGAATTTGCATATGGTTCGAGGACATCTCCCAAAGGTTCATGTGCTGGAAGCTCTATTATATGGGTAAAAGATGCTGGTGATGTAAGAGAAATGTAGTGACACAGAAGAAGTAGATGGATTGTGGAAATGTTGGGGAAATGTATTAGATTTCAAAGCCACCTTCCATTTCAGAGATTTAGTACGACAAAGGGCTTAGCATGCTAGCCTATTAGTAGCTATAAGCAATTGTGGTACATAGGCACAAAGCACAATCAGGAAGGGGAAAAGGGTACATGGGGTAAAGTGCAGAGGAAAACAGGGGCAAGCTCTCAAGAATTCTGTCTAGGTGGACTCACATATATGTGCTCAATTCCTTCAACATGACATGGAAATACAGTCTATTGGGAAAGCTCATCAGAGCAGAGGAGTCCAGAGCTTACACTCACAGTCTTGCAAGTATCCTCTGTCTACCATAAACCCACATTTCAGCTCCAGAGTGAGAAAGCAGATATTTGGCATAAACCAACTGTGCTGTTCATGTGAGTTACTCTTATCAGGAAATGGGGCGGGGGAGACCTCCAAAGTTCAAGTTCTGAGACATTAGCCAAGTATAGACCAGCTTTATAAGTATGTCTTGCAAAAGATAGCAGTCTTAAGGCTATCTTAATTCTTTAATGTTTTCTGAGAATTAATATACTTTCTGCACCGGCTGTGTAATTGACATTTTTCTTCAGCATTCCCAACCAAAGATTTTACAGTATCGATTAAGGGAACTGATAGATTCTAGCCCTAGTATGAATTGCTGAAGTATTATGATGGTCACCTAATATGGGTGAAGCCCTTAAAACAACAGCTCATCTTTCCAGAGACCACCTCTCCCCTTCTTCTCCAACTCAGCCCAAAGTGCAATTTCCTTTCACCTTTTCTCCTACATCAGGGAAGACCCCCAATCAGCTCCTCAGGTATATATAAACATTCCCTTCAAACTCCACCCCTGGAAAATGGCCATAAAATTCGCAGCCTCCCTTTATTCCACTCCAGAGAATTCCTCATCTTTCCAGACTCTACATATATCTTAAAAGATAATAAAGGCCTTTTTTTTTTTTTTTTTTCCTTGTGTGTGTTTCTTTGCTTCAACACCATTGAAAACCTATCAGGAATAATCTAAGAAGTAAATGTGGCCAAAGGATTAATAAATTCTAGGCGATGCAGTAAAAGGCTGAACAAAATGTTTTATTTTCCATAGTTAATCAAAATAGTATATATAAAGTCTCTCTTTTGTTAGTTGCCTAGGACCAGGTACTGTGATCACAAATGGCAAGAAAAACCAGATGGGTTTTGGTATAGCTCAGAGACTAGGGAAGAAAGAAAGAGATATAAATGAAATAACAAACATTTATACACAAAACTTGAAAACTGCTATAAAAAAGAGATAGTTCAAAGAGAGCAAAATATGAGACTTGGCTATAGTTTGAAGGAAAAGCAAAGACTTTCTTAGGAAGCAACACTGGACAGGAGCCCAGAGGGGTCATTAAATTGGTGAAATTGTGTATTAGAAGGGATGGGAAGGTTCAGAAGGGGAGATGAGGTATTTCAGGCAGACGAATGTGCTCAACTTTAGAAAACATTAGAAGAATGCCACCAACATTTAAGAATCTCCTCAAGTGGTTGCTCTATTGGCTTAGAGAATGGTCATGCAGCAGTTCTAAAGTTGAGGGTTGCAGAAATGTAGCTGCAGAGGTGGGAGTAAAGTGCATCTGGAAGGAGTAGCTAAGAACAGAGGACTCAAGCTTCTCTAATAAGTAGGCAACATATATGTCGCATTTTCTGCCAACTGATAGAGGCTTCCATCTACTATCTCATATCCCATTTCTTAGCAAATCACATTCTGTTCAGGGGTCCTGCAAAACATCCTGAAGCCTACTACCTCTATGTTTATGGGAACACAACCTCATTTCAAAGCCCAGACCCCACCCTCATCAGAGTTCAGCTGAGATGTGGCCACTTCTCCCACTATCCTAGAAGATACTTGCATAGAGGACAGCTGTGGGGACCTGGTGAGCTCTATTTTGCTCCCCCTTCTCCTGCAAGATGATGAAAAGAAAAATAGTATAAGCCTAATAAGTATCAACTAAACAGCTGGAGTTAATGCAAATGAAATAAAAGGATTGTTTTCAGAAGCCATTGCAGAAAATTTCCCAAGCATGGGAAATGAATCTGACATACAAATAAGTGAGGTATATAGAACTCCAGATATCCATAGTCAAGATAAATAGATACCCAGACAAGTAAAAATCAAGGTCCCAAAAATCCAGCAAAAGAACAGAATATTAAAAGATGTTAGAAAGAAAAAATAAATCATCTATAATGGAAAGCCCATTAGAATCTTGGGAGATTTCTCAACACAAACCATTAAATAAATAGCAGCTTTAAGTGAAATATTTCAGGTCCTAAAAGAAAACAACATCCAACTCAGATTGATGTGTCCTGTAAAACTATCTATCGCATTTAATGGAGAGATAACATACTTCCATAACAAGGAACAACTAAAGAATTTCATGACAAACAAACCACCCCCACAAAGAGACAAAGGTAGCCACAACTTCAAAAAAACAGAAGAGAACCACCAAGTGGAGTCAGCAAATAAACAGAAGGTAAAATAGGGATCCTACAGTAGGAAAATAACATGACAAAAATAAGCCAATACATATTAGCTATAACTATCAATGTAAATGGCCTCAATTCACCAGAAGCAGACTGGCAGAGTGGGTGACAAAACAAAATCCAACTGCATACTACATTCAAGAAACATATTTAATTAAAAACAAATTAATAGACTGAAAGTCAAAGGATAAAAAGCAACACTTCCTATGACAGGAACCCAGAATAAAACAGGAGTAGCAGAGTAGCTATTCCGGTTGCTGACAATGTCAACTTCAAACCAAGCATGATTAAAAGAGATAAAGAAGGTCACTACATGTTTGCTAAGGAAAAACTGCAAGAGGAAGAGATAACAATCATACACTCATATACACACACACACACACACACACACACACACACACACACACACACACACACAATGAAGGAGCACCCAACCATGTAAGACACATTTTAACAGACATGAAAAATCAAATGAGCAATAGCACAATGGTTCTGGGAGATGTTAACACTTCGTGGGACACAAAGAGATAGATCAATTAGACAAAAACAAAAATGAGTGAAGAAAGAACAGAAATAAACCAAACTTGTGAAGAAATAGACGTGGTAGACCTTTATACAGTGTTCTGCCCAACAATGTCAGAATATACATTCTTCTCAGCTGCATACAGGACATTCTCCAAAATAGACTATATCCTAGCACAAGGAGCATGCTTTAGTAAATGTAAAGGAATTGAAATTATACTATGCATAGTGTAATGAAGCTGGAAATTAGCAACAAAAAACCAGCAAAAACTATTTTTTTCCTGTGGTACTGGAGATTGAACTCAGGACGCTGTGCTTGCCAGATAGGCACCTATTCTACTGAGTTATCTCCTTGGCCCTAGGAAAATTTTTTTTGACAAAGTCCAACACTCATTTCTGATAAAAACTCTACAAAAAATTGGAATAGATGGACTTTACCTTAAACTGGTAAAAGCCCACTATGGCAATCCAACATTCAACATCATACTAAATGGACAAAAATTGAAAACTTTCATTTCAAAATCAGGATCAAGACAAGGATGTCAACTAGCACCAATCCTTTTCAATATAGTTCTGGAAAAATCAGCCAGAGCAATAGAAAAGAGAGATAAATAAAAGAAATGGTGATTGGAAAGGAAAAAGTGAAATTATCATTATTTGCAGATGACATAATACTGTACATAGAAGACCCCCAAAACCCCACAAAGAGACTTGTAGATTTAATAACCAAATTTAGTAGCATAGCAGGATGCAAAATCAATACTCAGAAATCAATAGCTCTTCTATACACAAACAACTAACACACTGAGAGAAAAATTATGGAAACCATATCTTTTACAATAACACCGAAAAAAATGAAATACTTAGGAATCAATCCCACAAAAGAAGTAAAATGTTTATACAGTGAAAGTTACAGGACTCTGAAAAAAAGAGATTGAAGAGGAGTTCAGAAAATGGTAATATGTTCCTTGCTCCTGGATAGGAAGAACAAACAATGTGAAAATGGGCATACCCTTCAGATTGTTACACAGGTTCAATGCAATCTTGAGGAAAACAGCATTAGTGTACCTCGCAGATCTGGCGAAAGCATTCTTGAAATTCCTCTGGAACCAGAAGAGACTTGTGATAGCAAATGAAATCCTGGGTAGCAAAGGAAAGGTAGGAGGTGCCACAATCTATGACTTGAAATTATATTACAAAGCTACTGTGATAAAGCCAATATGATACTGGCAAAAAATAAAAAAAATACACACAAGGATTAATGGAATGGATTAGAAGATGCAGACACAATTACAAACAGACTTAACCACCTTACCTTTGACAAAGGGGCCAGATATATTCTCTGGAGAAAGATAGCTTCTTTAATAAATGATTCTGGAAAAACTGGCTTTCCACATGCCAAAGGATAAAATTACACCCATCCCTATCACCATGCACAAAACCACAGTCAAAATGGGCCAAATATGTAAATACTAAAACAAAAACACTAAATCTTCTAAAGGAGAATGTAGGTAGAAATCTTAATGACACAGAAATAGACAGAGATTTTATGAACATAAAATTAATCACATGGGGAATATGTGTAGAATCAACAACTGCAATCTCATCTTTATTTATGTATTTATTTATTTATTTGTTTCTTGTTTCAGAACCTTGTTTGTTTATTCACTCATTTTTATGGCTGGCTCAGCCTGCCCTCAGGGCAGGGCTGGCACAGCATGTGGTGCCGGGGATCGAACCTCGGTCCCTGAAGCCGCCCAAGCTTTCTGAAGCAGGCTCTTTAGATCAGTGAGCCATCCTGCTGGGCCCCGAAAAAAAATTGCAATCTCATCTTTTAAAAGTTTTTGCATGTCAAAAGAAATCACCAACACTAGCATAGTAGAAAAATACACAACAAATATTATAGCTGACTGTCCCTCAGGAAAATATTATAGCTGACTATAATATTTATAGAAAATATTTATATAATATTTATAATATATTATATATTATATTATATATTATAAATATATTATATATTATATTATATATTATAAATATTATAAATATATAATATTTATAAATATTATTAAATATTTATAAATATAAATATTTATAGAAAATATTTATAGAAAATATTATAGCTGACTGTCCCTCAGGAAAAGGACTTCCATCTGGAACATATGTAGAACTTAAAAATATCAGGCCTCTAAAATTCAAAGGCCCAATCCAAAAATGTGCATCTGAGATGACTATATACTTCTCAAATGAAGAAATAGGAATGACAAATAAATACATGAAAAAATGTTCAACATCATTGGTCATTCAAGAGATGCGAAATAAAGCAATGAGATTCCATCTCACTCCAGAAAGGATGGATATCATTTAGCAATCAGCCAATAACAAATGCTGGAGAGGCTGTGGCAGAAAAAGGGACCCTTCTCCACTGTTGGTGCGAATGCATCCCAGTACAACCACTGTGGAGATCAATGTGGAGATTCTTCGAAAAGCTATGATTGGCAGCCCTATTCAAGCCAACTATTCCCCTCCTAGGTGTTCTCCCAAAAGAACTGAAAACTTCAGAACTCAGCATTATATGTGCAATTTGTCATAGCTAAACGTTGGAAACAACTCAAGTGTCTATTAATTGAGGAATGAATAAAAAGATGTGGTATTTTTACACAAGGGAGTATTACTCAGCTCTAGAAAAGATAAATTTGAGGGTTGTATCGGTAAATGGATGCAACTACAGCCTGTATCAGTAAGTGAAATAGATTAGATCCATATATGCAAACACTGTATTGTTTCATTAGTGTCTGAACCCGAAAGAGTAAATTAAACCTGAAAAGTACAATAGATACTGTGAAAGGGAAAGAATCTTTTGAGTGGGAAGGAAAAACTGGGATGAGGGAAAGGATGAAAGAAAAAAGGAGAAAGGTATATTTACATATATATGCAAGATAATTTGGAGAACTACACTGCTGATTTCTGCTGCTCTATTGAAAGGAGCAGTTAATGCTTAAATTTCTTCCTTGTAATTTCTTATAACTTTTTCTCCCAATTTTCAGGTTTGTATCTGGTAACCTAAACAACTAATTTGGAGATGACATGCAATACAACAACCACGGTCAAATTCCTTTACTTTGTTGACTGAAATTTTGTATCATTTTAATGTTTTTTGGTATCATTTTGTATTCTTTAAAAAATAATAAATAGGGGCTGGGGAGATAGCTCTGTGGCACAAGTGCCTGTCTGGCAAGTGCAAGGTTGTGAATTTGAACCCTGATCCTGCCAAAAAATTCTAAAAAAAACCCCAAACAAATAAATAAATTATTTGATGATGCTGAACCTAAAAAGGAGAGAGAGGCAGAGAGAGAGAGAGAGAGAGAGAGAGAGAGAGAGAGAGAGAGAGAGAGAGAGAGAATCCTTAATCCTAGTCCTTTTAAAAAATAAAATAAAGAATAATAAATAATTCCACCACTATTATGGACTATTGGACTATACAACTACTTTCTCTTTGTTCAGTGAGAAGAAATATTTGTACTAAGTGTTTAGAAAAGTTATCATGTCTGCATCTTGTACTCTGACCAACTGCTATGAAGATAACAGTATGCATCGCATTATTGTGGTTGTCCTACTAATGTATTTTGAAACTGTCTCATGGTTATTTCTTTCTTATTAAAGTTAATAAAATAAAAAAGCTATTAAAAATAATCAATAAAATAAAATAAAGAATCCAGTGCTGCTATCCACAACCTCCTCTAAAAGCTCAGTTCTTTTATCCCTTTCCTCTAAGTGGTGCCATAGGTAACAACTCCCATTCCCAGCCCCCTCCTCTTTCATTGTCTGGGCCCCACTGTAAATTCAGTCCAGCAAACCTTGATGAAGCCCTACACATCGGCTCCCAGAGCACTTGGGTGAAAGATGAGTGAGACAAGGCTCCCACACTGAGGGTCTGACCTATCAGATCCTCCAGGCCCCTCTCTTTCTGCTCCCTAAACTCGAGCCACACAGAATTGTCATGACCCCATGGATCTACCAACTCCAAAAGCACTGGAGTTATACACCCAGTTCTCTCCTCTCTTGTCAAGGAAAAGCCTTTCAACTTCTAGGCATGCTCCTAGGCTGCACCCCAGTTTCTTGCTATTTCTGGTACTTGTGCCCCTTTCTATCTTAGACTCTCAATCCCTTGCTCTTTACATCTGCTCAGGATCTAGGTTCTAAGCTCCCTTTTTCTGTTCCAGCTACTCTCTTTTCTTGTAAAACAAAGCAAAGCAAGACAAAAAGAATAGATGCATAGTAAAATAATATCATCTTTATCTGCTGAAGTGAGCTTGTGGCCCTGTTTCTGAGAAACACAGCAAACGGATGTGAGCAATACTTTATTAATGAAAATTTATAAATAGATAACATAAAAGGTAATGGATATGTAGGGGATAAGATATCCTATTACAAACACGACAACTAGCTTATGAAATAGGGTTAGTGGAATATGTTACTATTGAACACAGTTTTCATGTTTATATTAATAGACTAGTCAAGCAAGGTCTTCTGGAACAACTGAAGTTCATTAAATATAAAAAACTAAAAAGGAGAAAGGTCCTTGACCTGAGATATCTCACAGATAATTTGGAAAGACAGTTAGGAAAATATCTCATAAGTGCCAGACAGGAAGAAGAAAAAGATAACATCACAACAACTCCTCATGGTGGCAACTGCCTGTAATTATAGCACTCAAGGGGGTTGGGATGCAGAAGGATCTGAAGGCGAGCCTGGGTGACTTAGTGAGTTCAAGGTTGTCTGGATTCCAGAGTGAGATCCTGTATCAAAAAGAAAACTAAAACTGTAACAACCAAAACCCTGCAAACTAGATGCAGTTTGTCACCGATTTAGGAACACTGGAGTTGAGAATTTTCATAGTTGTACTACGACTCACTTTGTCAGCTTATTAACAAATTCGGCTTAAGAACAATTCTCCCAGAATGGAACTCATGTGTAAGTCAAGGACTTACTAATTACCACTGGATATGGTCAGTGCTACAACAAGGTATTTGTGTAAATGGAGTACACATATAGAGAGCTATACAGTTAGCCTTGGGTGGGGAGTTTTGGGAGGCTACATGAAGAGGGCATGCTCAGTCTCTGGTGAAGGAAAAAGGGACAGGGGTGGAAAAGAGAAGGGCTTTCCTGGCAGAGCACAAAACATAGGCAAAAGAGTGGAGGGTGGAAACGATTTGGTAGATCCATGGGGTCATGACAATTCTGTGTGGCTCGAGTTTAGGGAGCAGAAAGAGAGGGGCCTGGAGGATCTGATAGGTCAGATAGCTATGGCGTCTCATCCATAGGAAAAAACTCTGAAATAGTGAAATGAAGTGAGAAAATTGGGCTTAGAAAAGTTATTATTTATGTGAGAGCATCCCAAGTAATACACGATAAAGGGAGCGGAGTTGGAGAGAGAGGACGTGCTGGAGAAGTAGGCAGTGTTTTAAAAAATTATTTTATTTTATTTTATTTATTTTTTTCTTGTTTCAGAACCTTTCTTTGTTTATTCACTCATTTTTATGGCCGGCTCAGCTCGCCCCAAGGGCAGGGCTGGCGCAGCATGTGGTGCCAGGGATCGAACTGCAGTCCCTGAAGCTGCCCAAGCTTTCCCAAGCAGGTGCTTTAGACCACTGAGCCATCCCGCTGGGCCCCGTTTTTTTTTTTAATGTACTTGGTACAAGGTCCACAGGATCTCACGGCACAGATCAGACTTGTAGCGATTCTCCTGGAGCAGGCATGGCACAGGGAATCAAACCCCAGCTCCTGCTCTCTGCCTAATCAGGCACTTTAGTCCACTGAGCTTTCTGGCTGGGCTTAGAGGTAGGTAGACGGAGGAATTTACAGAAGCCACATAGAGGAGCTGGAACCATCTGGACCTAACAGGTGATTAGACATAGAGGGACAGTGGGCGGATGGAAGAAAAGAGGAATCAACGTTTTGGCTATTTATTTAGGTGAGCTACTTAGTTTTGTTGCAACTCAGTTTGTTAATTCGTGAAATGGAGGATGATTGTATCTACTTCAGAAGGTGGTTGAGTGTCAAATGAGTTAGCACATGCACAAAAGCACAGAGAATGGCACATAGTATACACTCAATAAATTTAGTAAGTATGGTTTATGGTGGAATCTTAATGCACTCATGGGAAACGGAAGACAAGTGGGAGAGATCAGGGACAAGTCCATGAGTTTTACTTTGGGCTCCTTGAATTTGAGGTGACTTCTTTTTTTTTTTTTGTCTTTTTTTTGAGACAGGGTCTTGCTATGCAGTTCAGGCTGGCCTTGAGCTCACTTTTGTAGCCCAGGCTGGCCTCGAACTCACATCAATCCTCCTGCCTCAGCCTCCCAAGTGCTGGGATTACAGGCGTGAGCCACCACGCTCGGCTCTTGAGGTGACTTCTGATATCTGTGAAGAGATGACTTTATAAGCAATTGGAAATATTGCTTGTAAATGAAGGCTTGAGATTTATGTGCATTAAAAATTCTTTAACAGATAATATAAATAATTATTTACCTTCAATAATACTTTGTTATGATTTGTGTTTAGTTGTCTCCCCAAAGCCTAATGTACTCACGGGGCAGCTTCTAGAGTTTGTGATTAATTCATGATCCAGAGATGGGATTCTGGGTATCAGTGCTGCTGGGTTATTAGTGTGAATGCTGCCCTGGGGCAGAAGCCTGGATGCAGCATAAGGGTGGGGCATAGCCTTGCTCTGCCTCTGCTGCTGCTGTGGTTGCCTCTGCTCATGCCTTTCTGGTCTTGCTGATGTTTTCTGCCACCAGGAGCAGCTGCCCTCTGCTATGAGCCACTCTGCCATGGAGCCAGCTGAGTATGGACTGAAACCTCCACAAACTGTGAGCTAAATAAACCTTTCCTTCTTTATTTCTGGATGTAGAGTATTTTGTCCCAGCAATGAGATAGAATTAAGAAATCTCACTATCTCATTTGTGTTATATGGCCATGTTCATGACACAGAGTGAATATAGCCCAAACCTTGAGGCTTGTGCAGGGCTCTTCAGAATTGATTGGACCAGCCGGGCAGTGAGAATAAAGCATTTCCCTAGGACCTGCCAAAGTCTGAGGGTCTCTAGAAAATGTCTTACGCATTGTATTACTTCTTCAAATTATAGCTGAGGACTTTTATTAATAATCCTTTCTCAAAATAAAATAACATTTTAATGTTTTGAAAAATCACAAGAACTCCTTACATTTGGATGGTAACTCACTAGAATTGAAATGTACATCATTATTTATTATTTCAGTAACTACTAATCAATATAGTGCCATCTTCCAAATTCTTTCATTCCTGTTAATCTTATGATATTAGGAATAGAAATGTATAATGTACCTTTCCTTTTGTAATGACTCATGAAGAGTGTGTATGACCTAGATTCGTTGTAGGCTATGCAACCAACTCTGACCAGATGCAGAGGGCTTATTTTACTTTATTTTATTTTACTTTATTTTTAATGGTGCCAAAACATTTACTTGAATGAGTATGAAAGAAACCAGCTTTGCCGAACAAACTTCAGCTGAACAAAGAGTAAAAGGGTAAGAGCAACAAAACAATTACACTCTTCTTCTGAGCAACATGTCCCCAGGCTCTCATGGAAACTCATGGGGCTGGGGAGATAGCTCAGGGGCACATGTGCCTGCCTGGCAAGTGCAAGGTCCTGAGTTTGATCCCTGGTTCTGAAAAAAAAAAAAGAAAGAAAGAAAGAAAGAAGAAAGAAGGAAGGAGGGAAGGAAGGAAAGAAAGAAAGAAAGAGAGAAAGAGAGAAAGAAAGAAAAGAAGAAAGTCATGCTAGCAGCTTCCTGGGATGGCCAATCTTCTTGTATGCTGTCCACATCTGCGGGAGCACCTGCCAAGTTCTCCACAAGGTTTCTTCCCCTTCCCCCTGAGATCTGATGACAGATCCAGCTTATCTTCCCCAGCTGGCTTCGGCACACCCGACCCCCTACATCATCCCCCTCCCATAGACCTAAAAGCTTTTTTGATTGAATGGACAATTCCAACAGGGAAGTTGAGTGGCTGTCCAGATGATAGTGGATGGAATTTACATGTGCATGTACTTACTTTCAGCTGCAATGATTAGTTTTAAAATACCAATATATTCAAGTAGTCATTCAGAAGATATTCATGCTGCACCTACTATGTGTCAAGCTAAGAGCTAGTTGTGTGCAACACCTGTGGCTGAGGGCCAGGGGCACTGACTCCACAGGAGGGAGAGGCAGGCAGGGTGGCAGCATGCAGGTGCACCAAGTATTGTGTTCAAATTCTATCTTCCCAGCTTTCCAAAGTTGCTAATCCTTAAGCCTACTGCAAACTAAACTGGATTTTTATTTTCCTGGGCTGCTATGGAGAGAATAATGTAGAAAGCTCTGAGTGCAGGAGTTGGTACAAAGTAAGGCTTTGTACCTTACAAAGATAAGTGGATTGCTCCAGGCCTCTATTCTCTGCCACTCCCTTTGCATGCTTGTTATTGACACATAGCCCTGGCCCTTT
>PVJA010050069.1:0-13457 GCA_004027025.1 Myocastor coypus | reverse complement strand
TTTTTTTTTTTTTTTTTTTTTTTTTTTGTCTTTTTGAGACAGGGTCTCGTTATGCAGTTGAGGCTGGCCTTGAGCTCACTTTTGTAGCTCAGGCTCGTCTCGAACTCGCACCGATCCTCCTGCCTCAGCCTCCCGAGTGCTGGGATTACAGGCGTGCGCCACCACACCCGGCTTGGTTTAGAGTAATTCTTATCCAAAAGAGATTGTATGGTTAAGGCAGGTATAGTTTTTATTTACAGAACTACAGTGAGGAACACTAATTATAGGTAGTGATATTTAGCAGTTGACAAGCTTTTGTAACTAACAAGTTTGTATTTTACACAGTAAGAGCAATCCTTATATCTGTGTAGCTAAGCAGATATAAAACTGGGAGTTTGTATTTAATTTAGTGTACTTAAATTCTGTCTGATTACCTCCCTTTGATGTACCTGGGATGGATATGTCAGAGGATGAAGATTTCCGTCTGTCCAGACACATATAACAGGAAGTCACTCTTCTGCAGTGCAGAGGTGCTGAGACATGTGGGGATGAGAATGAACAGATCAATCTGTCTGGCCACGTGGAGCAGGAAGTTGCTCCAGGGCATCGCTTAAATTTCATTAATTTTAATGAGAAAGAAATCACAATGAGTTTCAAAACAGGTTAGCAGGACAGTTACTATAATTAATACATTGCATATTGTCTTCATAGTAGTTGTTCAGAGTGCAAGATGCAGACATATCTTTTCTAAACACTATTAGTACAAATCTTTCTTCTCATTGAACTAAGAGAAAGAAGGTGTATTTATAGTCCAATAGTCCATAATAGCAGGGGGTTATCAGCAGAACTGGCAATGTCAGAAACTGTTCACTGGAGCCTTTTACAATTCAGCATGTTAATATAGCTTTACCTTTTATACCTTGGGGGAAAAACTGAAATCTTTTACTCTCAGTTCTGGTAGAAGACAAGGATGTCCTCTATTACCACTCCTATTCAATATAGTTCTGGAATCTTTAGCTGGAGCCATTAGACAAGAGGGAGAAATAAAAGGAATAAGAAACCTTAAAGAAGAAGTTAAACCATCATTATTTGCAGATGACATGATACTCTACTTGGAAAACCCAAAAAGTTCCACTAAGAAGCTACTAGAATTAATGCACAAATTTAGAAATTATTTCTGATCTCATTTCCTCACTACCTTTCTGCACTTGTTTATTTACTTCAGATGCTATTATTTCAGAGATTTCAAATGTGTGATTTAAAATTTCTTCTATGCTATTGTGTCCTGTGTTTGTTCTTTGTAGGCTTCAGGCCTGATACTGCATTTTGCTCCTTCTCTTTGTCTTCTAACCTTTGGAGTAGAGCTTTGGTAGAGGTCCTACCTTAGCACCAGGTCTGAATCTATCAAGTTCAAAATTGTGCAGGTGGGTATGGCTTGGTTCTGGTTGCTGTGTTCCACTTCTTCCTGCTGTAGCCCTTGGAGGTGAACCTGCTGTGCCACTCTGGCATAATGTTCTACTCCTGGATTAGCTGTAGGGAGTTTTGCTGCAGAGTTCCACACCAGGCATGTCTGATGGATTAAGTTCTACTCACATGCTGGACCTTGGTGTTGGGTCAAATGAGTTTCTGGTGGTATCTGGGTGGGCTCACTCACAAGCCAGGCCTGGATGCTGAATCAAATGATTTTCTGGTTGGCCCCAGGTGGTCTACCTCACATGCCATGCCCAGGCTCTGGGTCGAATGGAGATCTGGTAGGCCAAGAAACTGACAAAATTTGGTAACTAATGCTTTTGTACCTTAGACCATAGGAGCAAACATTTCATCTATATAACAAAACATAATAAATTTGAAATTTTTATACAAACTGGCTTCCCTGAGTTCTATCTGGATATCTTCCATGTACTTGGAATCCACAGGGCTTGCTAGCTCACCTGAGTTCCCTCCTGAAGCCTTAGTGATTCTAGGGCAGATTCCTCTTGGGGAGTTCTTTTCCTGATCCCACCTGCTTGTCCTCATTGAGGAGTCTGGTTTCTAAGAATCAGTGGCTTCTCCCCACTGTAGGCTCATTTTGAATGCTGTCACTGTTAATGATGTCCAATGATACATTGGTTACATTGATTTTAACTTTTTAGTTTTCTTAGCATTGTCACATATTAACTGACTACATAACTGACATCTTCAATAATAACATCAAATGAGTATCTCTCTAGTCTACACTTTAATATCTCTGAGTGACATTAATAACACTTCCCATGCATTTTGCTCTATATGCATTTTTAAAACTATTATACTAAAATCCTTGTGAAACAAAGCACTAGTTTTACTTTTCAAATGAAAAAAAAATGAGAGGTTTAATAAAATTTCCCAAAGTTACATAAATGGTGAATACTGGATCTAGGAGT
The DNA here is from genome assembly GCA_004027025.1 of Myocastor coypus. Classification (NCBI taxonomy): domain Eukaryota; kingdom Metazoa; phylum Chordata; class Mammalia; order Rodentia; family Myocastoridae; genus Myocastor; species Myocastor coypus. The sequence continues at coordinate 11,076 of PVJA010050069.1, read as the reverse complement.
TAAGTAATCAGTTTATTCCAGTTTGTTTGAGATTTACCCAGTTAAGTACCCAAAGTCTCATAGCCTGAAAGCTTCTAATTCCTGGATAACCTGTGATGGTTTCTTATTTAGCTCAGTGCTGAAAACAGTGTAGTGGTGATCTAAATTTTGGTTCTTTAAAATACTTTATCAGTGTTCTGGATTTTTTTTTGCTTAAATTGGGAATTTTGGTTTGCTCTTCCTTATTTAGATTTTAGTCTAATTGCTGGTACATCATAAATATGTACTATGTTCATTAATTTATTATTTAAAATTTAACTTAAACTGTAAAATGTTACAAGGGTGTTAAGTCATTTCAAATCGTAATGCAGTTTTTCACAATCAGTTCTATACAGAGTCAATTGCCATACCAGCAGTGACTGGAAGATGCTAATTGTTAACTTTTTAATTTTTACAAACTAAACTATTAATTCTTCTTTATGGTACATGCAGTTTACATTCTTCTTAGTGTGGACGTATATGTGCATGACATATCTTTATTCATTTTTATTCACCTTTCCCCTTTCTACTCACACACCTTGATCACTATCTCTATCTCTAGACACTCATTCCTCATTTTATCATTGTTAATATTTATATTTAGTTCATATTTACAATACTTTTTGTTTTTCTGCAGTTCTCTCTCTCTCTCTTTTTTAAATGCCATTTAGACTCAGTAGTGATCCTCCTATCTCAGCCTCCCCAGCACTAGGATTATAGGCATGCACAACCACAGTTCGTTTTGGAATTCCAGGGCTGGCAATACTTGTGGTACTCAGGCTTGAACTTAGGACCTTGCACTTGCCAGGCAGGTCATGACACTGCTGAACTATCTCTCCAGCTCAGTTTTTTCTTTTTTATTTACATATTTAACATTTTTAGTCATACATATTTGTAATATGTGATAAGTACATTGATCATGGAAAATTTGTATGTGTATATAATACATCTTAAATTTTTACCATTTCCCTTCTTCCAACCCTTCTTCCCCTCCATATTTACTACAGCTCTATTTCCATTATTTTATTTGTATTTTTTCTTCAATCCATTTTCCCTTACTTCTCTCTTCTCCACCATCTCTTATTCCCCATTCCATTTGAATAAATTCTTCCTATGTCATAATATCTACTCTCCATTTTGCTCCTATTTGTACTTTGTGTTTCACAGACAAGAAAAATAATATCATATTAAGCTTGATTGATTTACTGCTCTTATGATTATGGTCTCAAGTTGCATCTATTTACCTAAAATATCAAGTTTACATTTGTTTGTGGTACAATAATATTCTATTGTATATTTAATGTCAATTTTTTATCCATTCATCTGTTGATGGGCCTACTATTTCACATATTTAGCTATTGTAAATTGTGGTGCTTAATGAAACAAGTATGTGATATAACAACCATTGTTAATTTGTTATTCACGATTTGAAAATTTGTAACATGTGTTGCTGCATGTTGTTCTATTGCTCCTACTTGTTGTTGCTTTTGGTTTAACTCTCAAAATAAAATAAAATAAAATAAAAAATTCATAAAAATAAACTGTGTTGCTGTATACATATGTACACAAATAACACTGCAGTATGATGTTTTTAATTCTTTCAGAATGATATCTAGAAGAGGAACAGCTGAGTCAAATCAAATCCATAGTTTTTATTTTATGAGAAATCTTTATATTGTTTTCCATAAGTTTTTGACATTACTATTTATAAAAGGTCTATCTCCTTATTTCCTTTTCTTAGTCTTATATTTCCTGGTATGCTGGTTATCTCTTTACTCTTTTTTTCCTTCTTTTCCTGTGTAGAAGTTTTTTTTTAAATTTAATAGAACCCCATTTGTAAGTACTTGCTGTTTCTTTCTAAAATTAAAAAATTAATTAATTAATTTATATATTTATGTATTTTTTGGTACAGGGTCTCACTATGCAGCTAAGACTTGTAGTGATCCTCCACTCTCAGTCTCTCTAGTGCTGGGATTACAGATGTAGACCACCACACACGGCTTTGGTGGCCAGCAAGGCACACTCTGTGCTCCAGGACTGACAGGCATGCAGTACTGGGGTCAAACTCAGGTCCTTTTGCTTACCAGAGTGGCACTCAGATTTCCAAGCTATTTGCTCTACCCTGCCATTATTTTTTGTACAATTGGATTGGTGTACATAAATTCATCAAGAGTTTTATATAATTTGTCTTTCAGTATGTTCTTTGTTTCTCTTTTAATGTTTAGACCTTTGACCAATTACAATTTCATTTTACTTCAGTATATGGTAAAATATATGCATCCAGCTTCAGTTTTCTGCACACAATTATCCAGTTTTGTCAGCACCACTTGCTGAAAAGCTCATTTTCTCCAGTGTAAGTTTTCTTCCCCTTTGTCAAAGATGAGCTAGGTGAATGTGTCTGTGGATATTTGCCTATTCCATTCTATTTATCCACATATCTTTCTTTCTGTCAATACCATGCTGTTTTTATCACTATAACTTTGTAGCACAACTTGAAATAAGATATTGTGGTGTCTCTTATTTTGTTCTTGCTGCTGAGTATAATTTTGGTTTTCTGGGCCTCTTCTGGTATCATATGAACCTTAGAATTATTTTCTCCAGTTCTTTGAGGAATGCTATTAATATTTTGATTGGGACTATGTTAAATCATCGGTTTTGGAAATCTGGCTACTTTGAGAACATTTATTCTCTCCATGAATGAAGGACGTTGTTTTCCATTTTTAATATCTTATTTCATTTTTTAGTGTACTATAATTTTTGTTATGGAGGTTTTTCACTTTTCAGATTAGGTTAACTCTTAGTTATTTAATTTTTGTTGATATTATTGTCAATGGTATTATTTTTCAAAATTTTCTCAGTGAGTTCATTTTTGCTATACATAATCATTGGTTGTTGCTTTTTGAATGTCCTTCTACATTGCTAATATTGGTCATTAATTTTAAGAGTCTTTTGGTGGAATTCTTCGCATGTTATATGTAGTGGATAATGTCATCTACAAATAATAATTTAACTTCTTTATTTCCTATATGTATTCATTTATTTTTTTTTCTTGGCTGTTTGATCTGTATAATATTTCAAAACTTGTGTTGAACAAAAGTAATCATGGGCATATTCATCTTGTTTCTGATTTTAGAGGGAAAGTATCTAGTCTCTGTTCTTTTAAGATGATGTGACCATTGATTTGTTGTCATAGATGACTTTTGTCACATTTGGATAATATCATTACTTCTATATGCATTTTTGTCAAGGTTTTCTTAAAGTTATAAATGGGTTAAAATTTTTTTCAAAAGCATTTTCTGCATCCATTGGTATAATCATGTGGTTTTGTTCTTATTTCTAGTCATATAATGTACTACATTAGTTGATTTGCATGTGTTGAATCATCCTTGCAATCTTTTTTTTTTGTTTTGTTTTGTAATTCAGGCTGGATTATCTATCTATCTATCTATCTATCTATTTATTTTTTTCAAGTTTCAATTTCTTATTGTTTAAATTTAACAGTGGTTATATTACATATTTTCATCATCAGATCAGTTTAGATTAATACATATAGGTATATAAGATTGATCAAACAATTAAACATTAACCCTTCTAAATCAACATTACTTTTTTTCCCCCTTTCTTTTCTTTGAAAGTTGACATATTGCATATTGTCCTCACAATCGTTCTACAGAGTACAGTGTGTGGGCATGACCCACCTCCCTATTCATGTTGCTTAGAAAAAAAAGGAAAAGAATATACTTCTCTTTGGACTAAGAGGAAGCAGATACATACACAGTCAAATGTTCTGCAATTGCAGTGGGCCACCAGTGAAGCTTGTGATGTTGGAGGCTATTGAATCTAAGCCTCCTAAAGCTCATCTCACCAATCTAGCTTTGCGTTTCATGCATTGTAATTAAGCATTTTTTTTCTTGCTGGGTGGTCAAGGGCAAGTCGAAGCAACAACTGTATAACAAAACATTCATTTTTTTTGGTATCTTCCAGGGTCAAATCCCCTCAGGATTAAGTTTGGGACCATAGACAGTACTTTGTAGAACTGTTGTTAGTGTCAGCCTTCGGGATGAGTCACAAACTTGGGAGGAAATAAATTTAGTTATGATGTACTATTCTTTTGATAATGAATTGTATTTTATATTTCAATATTTTATTGAGTATTTTGCATCTATGTTCATGAAGGTCATTGCCCTTTTCCAATTGAGTCTTTGTCTGGATTGGGAATCAGAGTGATTCAGCTTTCAGAAATGAGTTTATAAGAATTCTTTCCTTGTTTTTTTATGTATTTGGTACAGGGTCTCAGTACATAGATCATACTTATAGTGACCTTCCTGTTTTCAGCCTCCCCAGTGCTGGGATTGCAGGCTTGCACCACCACACCTGATATTGGTGGCAGGTTCAGTGTGTTCAGGAGTGCGGTTGGCCAGGACAGCCGGTGCAGAGAATCAAACCTGGTCGGTGTACTTCCCAAAGCAGGCACTTAGTCTGCTGAGCTATTTTGAAGCTCACATTCTTCTGTTTCAATTTCATTGAAGAGTATGAGGGGTACTGGAGATATAACATCTTCCAAGGTTTTGTGCAATTCAGTATTGTATCTGTCAGTTGCTAAGCTTTTGTGAGTTCGCAAGTTTGTTAATGCTGACTGAATTTTACTGCTCGTTATTGGATTGTTTGAAATTCTTATGTCTTCTTGGGCTAGTTTTGGTAATTCCCATGTTTATAGTAATCTGTCCACTTATTCCAGCTTTTCTAATTATCTTGTATAAAATATTTTACAGTAGCTATTTTATATTGCACATTGATGGTGTCTGTTGTGATTCCAACATTTTCATTTTTAATTGGATGGATGTGAGTATTTTATTTGACAACTTTTTCTCAGGGCTTTCTTATTTTGCTTGTTCTTTCCAAAACCAGCTGTTTGGTTTGTACTTTGTATTCTTGCAAACTTCAATTTTATTAATATTTGTTCTGCCCTTTTTGACTTTCCTCCTTAAATTCATTTTTGGATGGGTTGTTGTTTTCTGAATACCTTTGGGTTCATCCTTAGGTTACTTATTTGAGCTTGCTCACTTTATCTAATGTGGGCTTTAATTATGAAAACTTCCCCCTTTAGAACTGCTTTCTCTATGTTCCATATATTCTCGTGGGTTTTACCAGCATTGTTGCCAGATTACAGAAATTGTTCAATTTGATGTATTCTGTGACCTATTGGGTTTTGAGGAGTGTGTTGTCAAATTTCCATTTGTTGGCGAATTTTCCGATTTCTCCTGTGATTGATTATATTTTCATTGCAGAATGGTCTGATAATTAACACTGGATAATTTTGATTCACTTATAATTATTTAAGCTGGCTTTGTGGGCTTACCTGTTGTCTATTTTAGAGAAAGGTCAATGTGCTGATGAGAATAATGCATATTCTCTCTGGAAAGGCTGGAATACTCGGCAGATGTCTTTCAAGTACATTTATTCAAGGGCATGGTTCAGTTCTGATATATCTTTTTTGATCTTTTGATTATTTTATTAGTCTGTGAGATTGGGGTGTTGAAGTCACCCACAGTGATTGTGTTAGGCTATATTTTATCTTTTTTATCCACCAGTATTTGTTTTATGAAGATGATTTTCCCAGTATTTGGCCCCTACATATTTACAAGTATTAGCCTATCCTGTTTCCTTAACTAGCATGTAGTTCCTATACCTATCTTTATTTCTTCTGATTAGCTTTAGCTTGAAGTTAGCTTTGAGAGTAAGATTAATAACTCTGTGTAATTTTGGGGGTGCTTTGCAAGAAATACTGATTTTATCTCTTCAATTTTATTCTTTGAATGCATTTTTGTATAGATAAGTTCCTTTAATATAGTAAACTGTTAGATTCTACTTTTTGATCCTGTATGGAAATGTGTTTCTCTAAATCAAGGAATTAATGCCCCTAAAATTGAGCATTATTATTGAAAGGTATTAATATTATACCTATCATTGAGATCTTTTTTTTGGTCTGTTCTTCAATTTTTCTGTTCTTTTGTTTATCTATTCTTTTTTTTTTTTGCTTTAAACAATTTATTTAACTGAAATGGACTTACATTTGTTTCTGAAGTGACTTCCATTTATTTGGATACATCTTTTCCCAATGGTGATTTACAAGATCTTCAAGCCAATATAAATATTTTAAAAATATTTGGGTATACACCTGCACAATACCTCAGCAATACTTTTCAGCAAGAAAACACTGAAGAGTGAAGACCAGACACAATTACTCACTACAGTGAAAATCTGCTGAGATATGTTTGCGGTAAGAAGGCACCACATACCTCTTCAACTAAGAAAATCACCCTTACAATACAGGGCAATTTTGTTTTTATACAGGACCTAGAACACTTCAGCTGCCAATTAGGTGGTGAATGGCAGAACTACATCCCAGTTTATGCCATGAATTCAGAGGGAATAGGTTCTAACAACTCAGGTTCCTCCCCATTGGTCCTCACAAAGTGCGCTTCTCTGGGAGGGGCAGGCTGGCACTTTAGTTGAACCCAAGTACCTTTCTTTTTGGCTTTTTTCTTTTTCTGATCATTTTCCTTCACACGTTTCAGGAAGCTATCATGACTTTTTGAATGTTTAATATGCTCAATACGTACATTAATCCTCTTGGCAAGTATCTTGTCCTTAACTTGCTTGTTTACAACAATGCCAACAGTGTGGTGGATAACATTGTAGAGTCTTCCTGTTTTGCCATGGTAACATTTGTGAGGCATTCCTTTTTGCACAGTACCCATTCCCTTGATGTCTACAATGTCACCCTTTTTGTAGATTCGCATGTATGTGGCCAAAGGAACCACCCCATGTTTTCTAAAGGGCCTGAAGAATATATAACAGGTTCTCCTCCTCTTGCCCTTTGTGTTAGTCATTTTGAAAAATTACTGGAAGATGGCGGTTCTGGCTGAAAGGTGTTTATCTATTCTTAATAAGTCTTTTATTGGGGCTGGGGAGATGGCACTGTGGCACAAGTGTCTGTTTGGCAAGTGTAAGGTTGTTGAGCTGAAACCCTGGTCCCACAAACTAAAAAAAAAAGGTCTTTTATATTTTCACTTAAATCATTGATATAAATAACTTATTTTGTTATTTATTTTTGTACCTTTATCCCAAATTTTGAGACTTCTAGCAATTGCAAAATATGTGATATTATATTGGTAAGATGTAATATGAAGTCTTTGAATACTAAAATGAAGATAATTATTCAAGAAACTATGGTAATGTAGGCCAGATATTAACCCTTCATTAAATTTTCCTTAATTTAAAGCTAAAATTTAGAAAAACAAAGGAAAAGAAGGTTTTTCTTCAGTTTATGGTAAATATTATTTTTCTCCATTGATTGAACTATAGAACTTATAGTGACTTCTGGGAAGACTTTGGAATAGTAAGCAAGAACATATCAGCCTCTCCAAGATTTGGAACCCAGATACTGGAAAACAACAATTTGGGGAAGAAAAGAAGGAGGGATGTGTTATCTAAACTAAACATACCAGATTAATAAAAAATGAAAACAATAGAAACATGAGAAGAAAAGGCAATAAAATACCTCTTAAAACCCTTAACCTCCTTAAAGCCAATCGAGTAGGTACCAAGTGGCAAAAGAGTACAAGCCACACACCTGAATTACTTGAAAGCATAGCAGAGGAGGTAAGAAAAAAGCTTAAAGAGATATTCAGTGGGATTACAGAAAATATAAATAAACAGATATTGAAAGTAGTATAAAGATACAGGGGTTCTCAAAAGAGAGAACTGATAGAAATCTAGATGAGCTAGACAAAATGACAAAAATGTGAATGACCAGATTATCAAATAAGTAGCATCTATGAAAAAAGTTTCAATCAGAAATCCAGGATATTAAATATTATACTAAAATTATGAGCATCACCATAGACCAAGGTAAGAATTTCAAAACTAGAAGATAATATGTATTCAAAGAATGACTATGCTAGAATACCTTAAAGACAATAAAAGAAAAAAATTTATCAAACAAGTGTGAGATGATGAAAAGACTAACCTAAGAATAATTAAAATAAGTAAAAAAAATCAAAAGACAAGAAAGACTGGATGAATAAGTTTTTCACAGAATTAATGGCAGAAAACTCCTGAAATATAAAGGAAGAAGTAAACATTTAGAAAGTGAACTATATAGAACACCAAAGAGTCATGATCAAAAGAGAACATTTCCAGACCATAATACACATAGTCTTTTGGAAGACGATCTCAGTGACAGTCCCGATTATCGAGACAAAATCATAAAGGGTTTTACAGAAAGGCAAAAAGCACATACACCGGTGAACTCTTAAGAATCTCAATAGCTTTCTCTATATAAATAATAAAAACCAAGAGGGCTGGGTGTGAAGCAGTTTAATTTCTAAAAGATAACAACTTCCAACCAGAGCTTATGTATCCTGAAAAAATATCCTTTAAAACTAATGGAGAAATAAGGTATTTACATGACAAGGTGCACCTCAAGAAATTCTTGACTACCAAACTGGAATTACAGAAAATCCTTAAAGATGTACTAGAAAGAGATAATGAAGCCAGCAATGTCTACAAGTCAAAGAGAATCACCACACTTGGCAAGATGAACATCTAAGCAAAAGAAGGAAATAATGAAAGCAACAACAGGAAACATTTGGGTGTGGTGGTGCATGCCTATAATTCCAGCACTTGGGAGGCAGGAAACAGGAGGATCACAATGAGTCTCAGTTGCACAGTGAGACCGTGCACAAGACCCCCCCAGGAAAATAATACAATAACCTCTCCATAATGACAGACTGGCAAAATTGATGAGGAACGAAAACTCAGTAATATGTAGCTGTATAAAAAACATATTTAATTAAAATAAACCTACAGATTAAAAATCAAAAGATGGAAAACAATATTCTGTGTAACAGAAACTCAGAAAAAAAGGGAAATTTACTGTCTTAGTTACTTTTCACTTACTGCTGGGTGTTGTGGTTTATGTCTAGTTGTCCCCCCAAAGCCTCATGGAGTCATTGGGCGGGGACTGCTAGAGTTTGTGACTTGATCCATGATCCCTGGGATTATGGGTTTTAGTACTGATGGGATTATGGGTGGAAGTACTTCCGGGATTATGGGTGTAGTCTAGGGCGGGAGCTAAGGCGGAGAGCCTGAATGTAATATAAAGAGAGACAGAGAGACAGACTGGAGCTCAAGCTGTTGCTGCTGCTCTGCTGCCGTGTTGGTTGGCTACCTCTGCCGCCATTTTGTTGCTGTTCCGCCGCCATGAACTGGATGCTCTCCGCCCTGCTCCACTCAGCCTTGGGCCAGCCGAACATGGACTGAAACCTCTACGAACTGTGAGCTAAATAAACCTTTCCTTCCTTCATTTTGAGTGTTGGGTATTTGTCCCAGCAATTAGCAAAAAGTAACTAATACACTGGGACAAATACCTGACATTCAAAATGAAAGAAGGAAAGGTTTATTTAGCTCACAGTTACTGGAGGTTTCGGTGCATACTCGGTTGGCTCCAAGGCTGAGTGGAACAGGGCAGAGAGCATCCAGTTCATGGTGATGGAACAGGAGCAAAATGGTGACAGAGGCAGCCAAACAAACCAGTGCAGCAGAGAGCAACAATGCTAGTCTGTCTCTCTGTCTGTTTATATTATATTCAGGCTCTCTGCCTGAGCCTCTCTGCCTTAGGCTACACCCATAATCTCAGAAATACTTAAAACATATAATCCCAGGGGTCATGAATCAAGTCTCAAATTCTAGATCAGTACTACATCACATAATCCCAGTGACTCATGAGTGAAGTCTCAATCTATAGAAGTCCCTGCCCCATGACTGCCTAAGGCTTTGGGGGGACAACTAGACATAAACCATAACACTCTGCCCTGGACTCCCAAAGTCTCATACATATCCCTTTTCACAAAACACATTTTAGTTCATCTGGAGGAGTTGCCAAAGTCTCAAGAGTTTCAGCATTACTGAAAAGTCCAAATCCCAAGTTTCTTCCAAGATCCAAGGCAAATTCTAAACTGTGAGTCCCTGTACAATAGAAAAGTTAAACATATCCAACATTCAAAGGTATAAGATAAATATTAGCATTTTAAAAGTTGCATACAACAGGGTAATACAAAACACTGGGACCAACACGTGTCCAAAACCCAGCCGGGTAAACATTAAATCCCATAGTTCCAACTGGAACATCCAAAGCAATCTGCACTGAGTTGTGGACTCCATGCAGCTTAGTCATTGAGAGAGCTAAGGCACTCTTGGAGGTAGATTCCATGGCTTCTCTCTTAGGCTGGCTTTGCTCCCTCTTTGCATGATCCACATTCCTGGCTTTTCCGTACTTCCGGGGTTTCCACTGAACAGGCTTCTGACACATAGCTTTACACACTGCCCTCTCAGGGGCACACTGCCTGGCCTCCCAGGCCTTCTTCTGAAATCGAGGTGGAAGCCTTCTTAATCTCAGAATTCCTGCATTCTGCATACGCTTATCTGGATAATGCCAAGGGTTGCTACCAGCTGGAGCAGTAGCCGGGCTTCCTTCTCTCTTGGATGAAGGGGTCTAGGGCTTAGACTGCTGATCACTCTGACCTTGATTCCGAAAAACACATTCTCCATGCCAGTGCCATTTTGAAACCTGGTTTGGCCGTTGCTGCCATTCTGGTACTTGGGTCCCCGCAGCTTTCTTCTCAAGGCAACACCTCTCTCCTTTGCAATTCTGAGGCTGCAAAGGGTTGAGAGCTGCCACCTCTTGTGATGCCCTCAGGCCCTCCTTCTGATTCTCTAGTTCCTTCCCAGCAATGGAGACACTTTTAGCTCCATCTTTGCAGTCCACAGCTGTCCTGGTGCTGTCATGGCTAAACTCACATTTTAAATCATCCTGCTTGCCCCTTTGCTCTTGATTCTTTTTTTTTTTTTTTTTTTTTTTTTGTGGGACTGGGGTTCAAACTCACGACCTTGCACTTGCCCAGCAGGCACTTGTGCCTCGGAGCCATCTCCCCAGCTTGCTCTTGATTCTTGACATAAATCTGGCTAAAAGCTGCGGATTGCAACCATGCCACC